>CATIWQ010508772.1:0-28779 GCA_949673415.1 Euphorbia schlechtendalii
ATTTAATGCTCAGACGGCGGACAAGACCCCCAAGCGGCGGGCCACACGTGTATCTCTCACAGATGGGCCCCGCATGACATCATCACACACAAACCCTATAAATGGCAAGTCTCCAACTGCTAAAAGGTACGTGATCATAAAAGAACTTCACTAAAAATACCCTTTACTCTGACCACTGACTAGATCGTCGGAGGATCTTCGCCGGAAACAACTCCGGCCGAGGATTTGTTTTGCAGGACCTCTGAAGACTCAACAAACGGAAAGACGATTATTGACGGATATCACTTTGATTCCATAAAACTACACGGTATAAACAGCCAAACAGAATACTTCATTTGGAATCATAGTAATCAAAACCTTTTTTTACTCTTCTCTAGCTATAATCATCCAGAAAGATTAATACCAAAAGTTGATTGTGTAAATAAATAATAAAGTGGGGCAAAATTTACTTTAAGCAATTTAAATAAAGCCTTCCAAACCAAAAGTGTATTACGATTATGTTGAGCTATGAGCAGGTCATCTTTAAATCATTTCGAATTGTAAGTTATTGATTAATAATAAAATAGAATATATAATTTACAAATTATAATATAATCAACTATACCCACTATCTAAATGAAAAATTAAATTAAAGAAAAAAGATTAAAATACAATGTATTATAATGTATTTTACTCACCTGAAAAAGAAATTAGTCAAAATCTACAATAACATTTAATTTTTCACAATAAAATTAACAACAAAAGTGCCTCTCCTCCGAGGGTCCTAGGCAGCCGCTCTGTCGGCCTACCCCAGTGCCAGCTCTTGTTGGAGTGGTAAACAATCTCTAAAACTCGAATTTTTGTTTATTGAAAACAATAGTTGATGTAACTTCACCCGTTCAAGAGTCTATCTTAGCTTGAATCTATATTAAATTTAAAAGGATGATTTAGAGAAAAAATACTATTAAGATGACTTTATTTTCTATCATTTCATCATACAATGGAAAATGGTATGTCAGGTGTTTTGTTAGAGAGTTGAAATATCACATAAATTGCCTCTTACATCTTTCCTATGGAAGCCTACAATAGAACTTTAAATTGTCCATCATCCAGACTTTACTAAGCTCCTTATCATTTAAATAGCTTTCGGTAAAGTTTGAGGCTCAAAAACAAATCATTTTAATGAATTTACAACTGATCTAATATCGTGGACATTCCAAGTCTTCTAGATCCATTTTGTCATTTTCTAAAATGTACTCATGTGAGTACATCAGAACCATTGAAAATGGAACACTAAGTAAAAGAAATTGATGTAAGTCTTATCTCTTATTTAAATGGGAAAAAAAAGTAAAAGGAATTTCTATTCTAAACTTTAATTCATTAATGCATCTACATTTATTTATTAAGGTGGAATAATCCTCATCCACACACTTAGAATATAAAATTGTACATTTTCTAGAGAAGTGGATGGACTATTTTATATAGGAAACTGTATTCTTGTCATACAATGATCATTTAGCAATTAAAGTAGACATAACTTATTTGAAATCATAGTTGTAAGAAATTAAATATTAATGTTCTGTCACTTTCTCAAATGATATTGGCAGAATAATTCTTTTGTTTTTTTGGTGGAGATTAAAATAGCATAAATTTATAAAGTATATCATATAAACAACTTATCATATCAAATTGCATATGTGATCATGTATATCATATCAGAGGTTTCCAGCACCATTTTACAGAAAATCCTACATATTTAACATATATAATGCAGTTTTGGAAATTAAATAGGATTCCACTTTCACTTATATTATATATTTACATATTATAAAAATGCAGGAGTTGATTCATTTTATAAGCTAAACCATAAATTTGACACTATTCACTAGATATTGTAAAAATAATATAAAATATTTTTTAAAACAAGAGCACTCTTGTAAACTGATCTTTAAACAATCTCAATGAATGTAAGATTGTGAATTCAAATTGCACAATCAACAAATTAACAAAAATGTTCCATATTTTTTAAAAAAAGCGCTTAGCACATGAAACATTTTCGCATTTCACAAAAGGAATTCAGATGTTTTTTGTACAATTTTTTCAATTTCATTTAGTAGGTATATTTTGAAAAGGTATTTATTTATAGATTTTTTAATGTTGTATTATTTTCAATGACGAAACTAAATATTTTATTGTCTCCAATTATGTATCTCTTTAATGCCTTTCATTAATTTTCAATACATGGTGGAAAAAGTATGAGTGAGAAACTGAAACAAGAAAATTCAAATAAAAATGCCATTAAAAATAGTAAAAAATCATTGAAAAAACACTTGTTTCTAATTCAACATCTCCCTGATTTTTTCTGAAAGAAAAGATTTTATTATTAACAAAAGAGATGAGTAATACAATTGGGAGGAGCATTGTTTCAAACCCTATACCTCATCCAAATAAATTTATCTTGTTAAATTATGGGCAATAAAATTGTCATCATGTTTGACTCAACTAAAGTTGCAACAAATATAGTGACAAGCTTATAACTTACAACCCTAGATAATATAGGGCACATAGGAAAGACCATCATCTTTAGAGATTAACGCTTCATAGAGAGGCTTGTGCTTCAGCTTTTCAGATAGAGCAAGGCAAAGAAAGGAAGTTTGATTTAGCACAAACGAACTCTTCCCTTGAGATCCTTAACAAGAGGAGTTTCCATTGTCAAAGATGGCTGCATCGCAATTGCACTTAAGAAGTGGTAAGTGAGGCGGCTCCCAACCTGAACCCAACATCACATCAGAGGCCAAACTAAGAATTGAGACTGCCTCACCAAGCCATCCACCGAGATTAGCAACCCTATCAATAGTAGTACCTACAAACTCACCTTGAATATGCACCAACGCCCTTTAATCACCCTGTCCCGAGAACACTAAAGATGGCTAGGAAGCCATGGCAACTGCATATATGATAATCAATCGAGGTTAAGAATGATTCGTCTTCCGAGCATTTCAAATCAACCAAATAAGGTAACAAACTTGCCACAAAAAAACTTTCATATTTACATCTAAACCAACCATCCTACAAATCGATCACATAGACACGTTTAGGGACCAAATTCTGATCGTGAAAGACCTCCCAAATCCGTCTAGCAAGAGAGTAATCAAAGAAAACATGTGCTACAGACTCATCGCCAAAAAAGCAATTCGAACAAATGATATTATTCATAGCATGTATAAGAAGTAAATTCGTACGAACAGGAAGAACATCTCATTTTAATCTCAGCATTAATACTCAATTCTTGGAGGAATGCTAATGTTCTAAAGATTATTCTAATGAAAATCTAAGCCTTGTAGAGAATTATTTCATACATATGATAATTCACGATATGCATTTTTGACTGAAAAATGATCATTGGTCTCAAACGGTCAACAAGTTAAATCATCACGAGTAGAGATGGTTAGAGGAGTACGAAGAACAAATTGCCTCTTGTTCGTTGAAGAATTCATGTACTTTAGACTCAATTCAAATTCCATTACAAATAAACTTAACCACTTTAGTCCCCTTCAAATTATTTATCCTCACTTCCATTTAATTTAACACGATAATCACTTTTCACCCACACATCATTAGTAATTGCAATTGTAGCCCCATTTCCTAGTCTCTACCTAAAGACACTCCTTAAAGAAGTCATAGCTAAATGTACACTAAACTAAATGTATCTAGGTGAGCTTGACAAGGTAGTATCCAAAAAAGTCCCTCCATTGAAGTATCAGACACTAAATACTTGGTTAACAAGATTAGAGTGATAGAGGAGAAATTGTCTAATCTGTTTGCACATAAGAGAAGTATTAAAATCAAATAAATTTTTTAATCTCATTCCCCTTATAATCTTAGGCAAGCAAAGCAAGTCCCATTGTTGAAAATGAACACCTCTTCAATCACTGTTATTCAATACCCCTTAAAATGAATTGAGCATTTCACGAATAGCATCATAAAGTGAGGCCAAAGTTCGAAAGAGTGACATGAAATAAGAAGAAATTGACTGAAGGTTATATTTAATAAAGACTTCTCCACCACTAGTAGAGAAATGCTTTTTAGCATCACCACATTTGTATCGGTTTTATTTAAACAGATACAAATGTTAGTTATTTGCATCGGTTTTTTCAACACCGATACGATTTAGACGTCAATGGGTTTATCGTGAAGCACTACTGTATCGGTTTTAAAATAACTGATACAATTGATATTTATATTCAATCGGTTATTCCAAAATTGATAGAATTGACATCTCTATTGTATCGGGTATTCCAAAACCGATACAATTGATATCCTAGTCAGTATTTACCTTGGGAAGAAAAAAAATTAATTAATATTAGGTTTTATAAATTAGGTAAATTATTAATTTAAACACTTAATTTACACGCACGCTCAAAAACTCTCTCACCTCTCTACTCTAAATCTAAATCCCAAATTCACAGTCACGCTTAAACACACCCTTATTCCCCCCTCTCTACTCACGCACAATCTTTGTTTAGTCCTTTCTTTGTCGCCGTTTTATTTGCTTGTCACCCCGATGCTTCTCATCGCTGTTCATACTCTACGCTGCCACCGTTCTCTCCACCCTCTGTTCGTTGTTTACTTCTCTCGTTGCTTTTCATCAAAACCGTGAGAGCAGTGACATTATATACAATGGAGAACCTAAGATTTATGTGCTGTCTTTGCTTTTATTTAATTATTTTATGGGGTTTAGCTTTGATGGTTTATAATTGGCTAATTTTTCTGTTCCACATTTGTTTGTTTGGGAATTTTGATTTAGACTAAAATTAGGGTTTGGTATGCGATTGAATTTTAAACATTGACCTTCTATTTCTTTAATGCTTTTTGCTATTTTTATTTTCTTGGGATTTATATCAACATCAGACTCTAATTTTGGAATATATGATATTCCAATTACTGCGTTTAATTCTCGTGCTCATCTCGAGGAGATGCTTTGGCAATAGTTTGTCTTGTTGATGCTTTCTCTATTTATTCCTTCATGCTTGTTTCCTTTTGACCTGCCAATTTTTTATTATTTCTTATGGTTGGAATAATTTCCCTTGTGTGTCAAAGAATGTGGCATCCCAATATGATATTGAATGGCTTTCACTTTGTGTTCTCTTAGCTTCTGGTCCTAATTTGCGATACCCAATTAAGTTTTAGGAATCTGTATATCATACATTTTCTCTCTACTTATTTTATTTATCATGCTACCTTCATGTATGTATAATTGTGGTGCAACTGCTAAAGAAAAGGATTAATTGCCATTCATCTTACTACTCATAATCCATTGAGAAATATATGGTGAGTTCTGTATGAATACATGAATGAACTAAAGAAGCAGTATTTAAGTTTATAGCAGTTTGCTCGAGTTCCAGTTGATTGGTGATATATCCTCTGCAATTTTTCACTACCGCCCACCACTGTTCAAACTCCAATGACATTAACAGTTGACAGGTTATTGGTTCTTTGCTGTTCTTTGCACTTATTTGTTATGCTTTATATAGAATATTAAATTGGTCAAATTTTTAATTTGTATAAAGGTGTGAACAATGGCATAAGATTATGAATAAAGTAATTGTCACTGAAATCAAGCTGACTTACAACAGCTTTACATTAGTTTAGCACATGTCCAGATTTAAAGTCCCCTTTTACCTCTCCAAAGAAATGTGGTTCTTCCCTAGTAAGAAAACCATCTAAGTTTGCAGTGTGCCAAAACCCAGTCCTCTCGGCTGCTCTTACAATCTGCCATCATATGTGGTGGAATTCTTTCATTATATTCCTTTAATTTGGGGTTATGTTTATAAGCTCCATTGAGTGGGTAAAAAAGACAATCACATAAAGGTTATGTTGTTAATCTCAATTTGTAATTGATTAATTTTGGTGTTCTGCTACATATTTTATGTTCCTGTTGATTTTCCTAAAGAGAGTCTTTTTGTTTAATGCATGTGAGTAATTTGAGTACAAATTGCTTTACCCACTTCAATATTTCAATCAAGTGTTTTTTTGAAATAATTTTTGTGAAATTTGTGGTTGTTTTTTGTTCATATTATGTGTTCTTGTGATCTCTGGAACTTGGTTAACTTTCTTATTGCTCAATTTTATTGATTGATATGGGTGCCACACCTCGTTGAAATTGTTTACTTTTTATTCATCTGTGGTACAGTTTGAGCTTATATTGATGAACATTTTTGCAGATGAAGTCAAGGACATTGGGTATTTCTGTTGAACCTAAGCTCGGGTTAGAAAGTCACAACTTTTATAATAACAATGACATTACAAAAAATGGTTAAGTTTCCATTATTTATTACAATGGAACTTTAATACAGTTTGTTATATGTTAGGCATGACGTTGCACATGATTCATAAAAGCAGAGGGCCTTCAGTGAAGAACAAGATAGCTGTTTTAGGGTTAAGGTATATGTAATTGGTTCTTTAAAAACATTTCTGAAATTGGAAATTACGTGCAAGGCTAAATTTCCATTGTTAGTGCTGCAGCCATATTTTTTACTAGAGGATTTGGAGTATCATATTTGAATATTTTATTTGTCAAGTGTATACATTGTTGCATTTGTTTTACTAAGATAGTTTTCATAGTTGCATGATAATGGCTGCAAGATGTTGCATAAAAGTATGTAGTTATACTTGAATAAGTAAGAGGTATCATCTCTTTGGTTGGTTTTATAGATTGTTGATATTATTGATTGAAAATTAATTGAAATCTAAATATTCAAATAATTATGAGGGCTCTCTTCAATCCAATTTTTTTTTAATTCTCTTTTACAATTAGCATCAATTTAAAGGGATATAAAACTAATGGTATTTGCATCAGTTTCTGATTGCAAACCGTTAAAAATATAATGTCATTGGCCCGACTTTTGTAGATCAAAATGCATCGGTTTTCTTAAAGAACTGATGCAAATGGCACTTATTGCCATTGGTTTGAAAAACGATGCAACTATAATTTGGTCTATTGCATCGACCACATTTGTATCGGACCAAAACTGATACAAATGACCAAAAATAACCGATGCAATAGGCTATTTCTGTACTAGTGCACCACCCCAACTTAAGAACTCGATTCTCCACGAATTTATACGCTTTCAAATCACATCTCGAATAAACCCAAATGATACAATTTTACTTCTTCCAACTACCATGTGCATCCCTAAACACAGAGACGTATCCGAGGTCTCAGAAACATAAAAAAAGATACACAAAAGGTGCTTATACACATCATCCAAATTCTCATGAAATGAAAAAAATTTCTTATTAAAATTTATAATTTGACTAGAATCCTTCTCATAATCCTTTAAATAATCTTTTATATTCCAACACTCACACAAGTCCAATGAAAGAATAAAAAAATATCATCAACAAATAACAAATGAGATATAGACAGAGTCGTTCTCCCCACCGTACACCCATAGATATGACCATTGCTCTCCAACGACCTAGGATCAAATGATAGCCCTTCACACAAAAAATAAAGAGGTATGGCAAAATAAAATCAACTCGGTGATGGCCTATACTAGGATGAATAGACCCAAACTGATAATCACTAGAACAAAAAAAAAACAATTAATTAACATGATACACATCAACATCCATGCTATCCAAACATCGGAGTAACCCATACTGCTAAGAACAACTTTGACATAAGCCTACTAGATATGATCATAAGCTTTGCCCATATCCAATTTCAAGGCCACAAGACCCTCAAACCCTAACTTTTTCTATATGAAGCATGACCCATTTCATAGGCAACCATCACATTATCTATTATAATATGATCGGAAACAAATGCACTTTGATCTCAGAAATAAGACCATATAAAATACATTACAGGCTATTCGCTAGCAACTTAGAGATAATATGATAAAGGACGTTACATAGAGAAATTGGTCAAAAGTCATCTAATCTCATCGCATTTTTAATCTTTGGGATAAGGAAAATTGTGTTTCAAAGCAAATCATTAAGGAATACAACATTAAACAAATAAAATCAATATAAAGGCATATGTCATCACCAATAACACTCCAAAAATATTGGTAGAAACCCGGATTGAAGCAATCCGGACTCGGAGCTTTATCACGATGCATGGAGAAAATCAAAAGTTTGATTTCATCCTTGGTAACCTTACAGAAAAGCTCCTCATTATACTATGAAGTTACCCGAGAAGTAATATGGTTGACAAAGCTAAGATCCAAACCCTCATTACCAGTATAAAGAGCTGAATAAAATTCAGTTATATGCTCTTCGAGACCATTATTCACTCAAGTAGACAGCCTAAATCATCATTCAAAAATCAATATTGTTCTTTTTCTATGAGAAGAGATAAAATTATGAAAAAACCATGTGTTATTATCACCACACTTCAACTAATGCACTTTTTCTCGCTGCTTACACGCTATCTCTACTCATTATACAACTGATTCAGCTGATTTCTACCTTGTATGTATCGATTAGAAGCTGTACTATCATGACTATTCTTACTCTCAATTTTCTTTCTACAATCCACCATCTGATGTTGGGACCTCTCATAGGTTTTCTTCCCCAACCCCGAAGAGATGCCATTAACCTTTGAAATTTATTGGGAACATCAACCCGTCCCCAGAACTCCAGCAATTGTTCACTAACTCACGACAATCAAGCTTGGTACTCTAATAATTACAAAGCTGAAACACTTCCTTTCATTGCACATATGAATTTTTTATGGTAACAAGAGTCCTTCATGGTCACTAGAAGACATACTTAGATGCCGCAACTCATAATTGTCAAATAAGTCGTGCCATTGATCATTAGCTATCTCTCAATTAAATCTCTTATGTAGAATAACCTCTTCAACTCTAATCTTATGCTAAGTGAAAGTGAAGCTCGTGAGCATAATATCAATTTACAATCAACTAACTTTTGTTGGAAATTCATAATAGGCGGCTATGAAGCTCCCCCCAACTTCTCATCCACACTCAAAATCTCACCAAAATCCCCCATCATCACCCATGGTACGTCACGGCTTGCTGCTAGCTGACGAAGCAATGACCAAAGATTTCTGGTTTGAGTTATATCTTGGGTTGATATGGATTTTCTGTGCAATTTTTATAATAGTAACTCAGGATGAATCCTCTAATTTACTGAACGTTATGGAATAACGGGGAATTAGTATTCTTATACTATGGTCAAATACATCTTTACCCATCTAAATTTTACGAAAATGGCTTACTAACCCTGAAATTTTCAATTTTTTTTAACTTTTTAGCTCTATAAATTTGGTAAAAGTACATCACTTTGCTTCATGAATGCCACATGTCAACTTCTGGAAATGATTTGACTTTTCAAAGGTGCCATCGTTCTGATTTTCCCTCTACGATCAGATTCTAACGCATAGGACAAATTAATATACTTTTACCAAGTTCAGAATTTTAAGAACTTTGAAAAGTTCAGAATACAATAACCTATTTGAGTCAATTTCAAACGGGTAACCTAAATTATTATACTTTTAGCAAATTCAAGAGGTTAAGAAGAACTTTCAAAAGTTTAGAATATAGTAACCTATTTGAGTCAATTTCAGATGGGTAACTTATTTAGTCATGATGATAGTCGCAGTCTGCTTTTAACCAAACCACAATTGTAGGGACTGATAGGAGGAGAAAGGATTTCCACTTTAGATTCTAATTTGCTGAATAAAACAAACTTATGAAATATAAGTATAATATAGTAATAGTATTTGTATGGGTGGACTGCGGACAGCTAGCTAAGACTTTAAATTTAATTGATTTGTGTAATCTAACCACTCTAATCTTTTATATTTGTGGAAATCTTGATTTTATTATTCATCACAACCAGCAAAACATTCCACTCCATCTTTCTATTTATATTCCAAAGAAATGGGACCTTTTCATTTACTTTAATTACAATATTAGATCAAATTTAGACATGCCACTCAAGGACTAGTTGAAGTTGTTATCTTCTTGTTTTCAATAAGTAAATAAAAATAGTTTTTTTTTCTGAATAAGTATACCAAAAATAATTTTGAAGTCGAAGAAAACAATACTAATCCACCTTAAATATTCTCATATTGTACGGTTTCAATTCAGTACAAACTTAGTTCAAATATTATGATTATATTTTACATTGAACTCTTAAGAGTTCCACTTAATCATTTTTACTTAGTAAAAGTGTATCAGTTTAGCCTCTCAACGCAACATATTAATTTATTATTGGAGAGAGAAAAATGAAATTTTTAAAAACCCAAACCAATCACAATCTAACACGTGATATTGAAGGGATAAACTGATATATTTTTATTTAATTCAGGGATAAGTGAAACTTTTAAAAATTTAAAAATGATAATGTTAAAACTTAAGAGTGTGTTTGGAAATGTCCGTTTTGAAAGAATTCAATTCAATTGAATTCACTTAGTCTAATTTCCTTGTTTGGAACCAAACAAATATTGATAGAATTCAAATCATGCAAGATTTGAATTCCTGTGAATGCAAGAAATAGAAATCTTGCAAAAAGTTGCAAGATTTCAAAAAAATTCATTTACGTTATGCATTTGAATATTATTTTCAGTATTTTACCTCCTCATATATTTTTAATTGAAGGGTCAAAATACATGTATAAATTATTTTGAAAAAAGGTTAAATATATTTGTTAATAATCGATTAAATTATTTAATATAATTGAAGTTTCCAAATAAAGGAATTTGTTTCAACAATCAATTCAATGAATTCAATTCAATTCTTTTTATTTTCTCATGGAATATGTTTCCAAACACAGCCAAAAGAGTAATCACAAGGATACTATTTAACCATTTAAGTTTGTGAATGCATGTACAGAACCAGAATATTCGTGTTAATTGGAATATTCTCAATGATTCAAATATCCTAAGAATGCCAATAACGTGGAAATGTAATACGTCAGTTAAATATCTAACAATAATGAAGCTCAAAGAAAAGACGTGGAACAGTTTACAGAGGAATAATCCCCAGAAAAACAATGTATTTGTTTTGAATAATAAAACAAAATTTAAGAGAAGGCCGAACCAATCATTGATAGTTTTATACTCGGCCCGGAATAGCCTACTGTTACTTGACTTTCAAACGTATTCACTGCTCTTTAATTAAACTTGTTAAAATGTTGGAAATTTGTGCCTTATTATTTCATAACAAAAATTTCAGTGATATAAATTTAGATTTAATTTGTTATCTTATCAATTTGTGTTAGTACACATGTAAAACTGTTCTATTTTTAACTGTTCATTCATTTTGTGATCAGTAATGTATTGGCAATATTTGGTCTAAATACGTTTTACTCTTTGACTCTTTAATTAATTAGTAACGGAATATTTTTATTGGTGTTAAAGGGTTGATTTTAATTCTTTTTAATAACTATATTTGTGTGTTAGTAAAAGGCCAACTTTTGTTGTTTTAAAAAAAATAACTCATCTGATCAGATGAAGCATATTTGGTGGCTATTTTGAGAGCACAAAAAGAAATTAGACTTTTTATGTGATTACTTATTATCCTTGCTCATCTTTTCTTTTGTTTTGGATATGATATTGCCTCTTTGTTCCTGTTTTCACTTTCAAATCTAGAGTGAAGGAACTGTTTAATTCTGGAAGGAACTACGAAGTATCCTTTAAGGACAATGTCATTCAACATGATTCAGCTTATCGATGTTCAAGTTTCCTTAACTTGTTATATATTTATATTATAGTGAATTTTACACCTATTTTATTGATTATATTTGCTATTTGGTTGAAGGTTGGACCGGAAGATGGACTCCTCAATTTGGTTGACACCTCCATATTCGAGAGATTGAAACGAGATCGAAGTTATTTTATTTATTTGTTTTAGTTTTGCCATTGTTTTTCCAATAATCTTAAATGATACATTCAATAGTTTATGTCATACTAAAATTCTTTATTTGTGTGACAGTTTTCCCATATGAGGGCAATGGCAATAGGAAAGAGTAGTAAAGACTCTGCGATACGTGAGAGAAGTTATTTTCAAAATGAGATATTTAAAAATGCAAGGTTATTTTAATAAGTTTAAAAAAACCTTAATTTGTGTGTTGATAATTTGTGTTGAACATATATAATGTTGTATATATGTCATGTACTTAATGTGATTTTGAGAATGTGAATCATAAGGATGAATGATGCTGTCTTATAACACTTTGTTGAGAAACTTCTTAAGAAGTTTATGCATATAACTTATGATTATAATAAAGAGGTAAAATAGTTATTGGGTAACCATATTAAGTATTGTGAAATACTTGAGAGTTACCATGTGTTATGGTATTATTTTGTGGGTATCCATTGTATTAAAAAAAGTAAAATGATGCAAACTGAATTTTGATTCGAATGAGGAAAAATTTATTGTGGGTATTTTATAAAAAATATTCTTTTCAGTTTTGAGGAAAAGAAAATTCTGAAGTTCGTATACTTAAAATCCTTGCTGTAATAAAGTTTTATTTTGTGATATATCAAAAAATATATTTTGAATATTTGACAGAGAAATGTTTGTATATATATATTTTTTAAAGTGGAACTACCATATGAGTTAGAAGATGGTTTTTCCTTGTAATACAAATTTTTGAAAGTGTGGGGGGTTCAATGAAGTTTAATTTCTATTTTTTTAGGAATGAAAAACTTTCTACCATATGTTCAAGTGTTTTTATTTTACATTCAAAGCTCACTATTTTTTACACAAGTGAAAATATATCATTTTTCTTTTATATGAGAAAAGAAGAGAATAATTATTTATATTTTCTTAAGGTAGAGAAATTATAAATTTTTGGGTACACATATTTATTCCGAGTTTTCAAGAATTATATTTTACCTATATATCAATACATATGTTTATTATATGTGTGTTGAAAAGATGAAATGAGAAATTTTATAAATTTTAGTGGAAGCTGTTTTCGTCTTTTGATGGGGATAAATGTGTATTTTCTAAAGTTACATGTGATATATAAGATTATGTGATTATCTTTATTCTGAGTATTGATGTCATCAGTGGAATACGGATATTTTTCTCATTAACTTTTATCATGAAAGACATATGAGAGTGGCCAATGTGACATTGAGTGTGAAAATTATAAAGAAGAAATGAGAGTGTCTTGCTAACACAAAAACACTATGTTGAGAAACTTATTAAGAAGTTTGAATTTTATGACATACGTCATATGAGTATCCCTTATGATTTCATTACCAAATAAAAGAGAAACTAGGTTATCTAGTAACTTAACCCACATATGAACAAATTATTGGTAGTTTGTTTTACTTGATGAATTTCATACATCTTGGCATAACATATGTACAAATTGAGTAGATTTACACACGTTAAACATTGAGAAGCCATATTTAGGCTAAAGAAATATTTTAAGAGATATTATGAATTATGATATTCATAAATTGAATCTTCTACTATTCTAGAACAACATAGTGATGTTGATTGAATCTTTGATTCATATAAGAAGAAATTCACTAACAGTTAAAGTTACACTTTTGGTGATGAACCAAGAAAATTGAAACCAACTAAGCAAACTATAATCATAGTTAGGTTTTTCGAAAGTTGTAATATATTGAGGCTAAGTGGGTAAAATAATAACCTCCTTAGTATGTGTTATTTTAGAATAGAAATCAACACATTCAATGTATATACATTGTGATTGCCAAACGACAAAATTCATTTCAAGAAATAAGACCTTTAATGGTAAAAATATATGTATACGTTTGAGATATAGTTGTGGTGAATTAACAACTTGAAGATGAAATTATATCCATCAACTATGTGAGTCAAGAGTGATTCTGATCAAGTCATCTAACTAAGTTTGAGAAATAAATTTGAAAAAGAATTTACTTATTTTTGAACAACAGAGAGGAATAGACTTAAATCAATTTGAAATTAACAAAGATGGAAACCCAACCTATGCGATTGGAGATCCGATGAAGTGGGTTCATATGAGTAATAATAAGTCTTTGTTAGTTATGCTAGCACAATCTCAATTGTAGATGTGTGAAAGTGCTATGTTGCATATTTTGAGAGGTTGGGTTAAAAGAACTCTTAATGAATTTTATATTTCTTATGTGGTGTATTAAATGCAATATGAACTTGATGAAATCACAGTGTGACCGCTTCTATGAAATATTGACAATATCAACTAGAGCACTTATGAAAGACCAGACAGACGCACAACCTATTTACGCAAAACTGCGTTGTCAGAGAAAACACCTTGGTATAATGTAATATGGTAAAATTCCTGTTTCACAATAGCTCTTACTTTGTTCATAAAAACTATATGTTTCACCAAATTTTCTTGTAAATTAAATTTTATCTATCAAGTCTTGGTTCATAGTCCAAAAGACACCAACGCTATGCTTTATATGTCAAACTTGAGATATCCAGAATAATTATTTTATCAAAAATTTTTTTGACAAAAGGGGATTGTTGGAAATTTATGCTATATTATTTCAAAACAAATATTTTTGTGTTACAAATTTAGATTTAATTTGTTATTTTATCAATTTGTGCACACATGTGAAACTGTTTTATTTCCAACGTGTATAAAACTTTAATGGTCATTATATGTTTTTAAATGAAATGTTTATTCATTTTGAGATGAGCAATGTATTGGCAATATTTGGTCTAAATACGTTTTACTCTTTGACTCTTTAATTAATTAGTAACAGAATATTTTTACTGTTGTTAAAGGGTTGATTTTAATATTCTTTAATAGCTCTATTTGTGTGTTAATACAAGGCCAACTTTTGTTGTTTCAAAAAAAATAACTCATCTGATCAAATGAAGCATATTTGATGACTATTTTGAGAGCACAAGAAGAAATTATTATATCTATGTGATTCCTTATTGTCCCCACTTATCTTTTCACTTATATTGGATATGATATTATCTCTCTGTTCCTGTTTCCACTTTCAAATCGAGAGGGAATGAGCTGTTTAATTCTGGAAGGAACTACGAAATATCCTTTAAGGACAGTGTCGTTCGACAAGACTCAGCTTATCAGTGTTCAAGTTTCCTTAACTTGTTATATATTTATATTATAGTGAATTTTACACATATTCTATTGATTATGTTTATTATTTGGTTGAAAGTTGGACTGGAAGACGGACTTCTCAATTTAGCTGACACCTTCATATTCGAGAGACTCAAATGAGATCGACGATATTTTATTTATTTGTTTTAGTTTTGCCATGGATGTGATATCAATGGTTGTCAAATTTTTATATATATAATACAAGATAGAATTTGACAACCATGATTATTAGTCTAGTATTATATAAAATCTATCTGTTTTGTATAATTATCAATTTTGTACATGTAAAACTAATTAATAAATTTTTTGATTTGAATATTGTTAATTTTGTTGAAAATTAACCATAAAATTGTTATGTAATCATTATAACACTAATATTATGAAATACATATAAATAACAAAAAATGTATTTGATATAAAGATATTGGTCACATTTGGATGAATTGGTCATAGTAGTACCAACCGTACAATTAATTTGATTAAACCGAATTAAAAAAAGATAAGCTCACATTGGGAAAAACATAATTGAACATATTTCCTTTTCTATTTTATCATGACATATATACTTGATTTTACTATCAGGATTTTTATATAGTTTTGTAAAATGGTTAAAACAATTAATCTATTTCTTATCCTCAATGACGAATTTCACCGTGCTTCTCTAAATTATTTTTTTAATCTCAATTTTCAAGCTATTCCAATAAACAATAGAGTTGATTTTGGAAAAAATAAATCAAATAATTCATATTTAAATAGTATGAAGGTTGAAAATATGTTTTTCAAGCAAAAAATATGTAATTGTATAAAACATTTATGAGAAGAATTTATAAGGATAATAACTTAAAAAACAATACCAAACAAGTCCTAAATTCCATGTAGTTATTATTATAGGTAGATATATAATTATTTTAAGATATGTGCATATGAATTTACAACAACAGTTAAGGCTATAATCATTTTTATCAGCCTAAACATGCACACATGACCTATTAACCCCTGAAACTTTGAAAGTTTTTCTTAGCCCCCTAAACTTGGTAAACATATTTATTAGATTATCTCTTAAACTTGATAAAAGTATATCGGATTCCCTAAATGTCAATTGTTAAAATTTCATTAGAAAGTGAAAATGACATGTTAACCAAAACCTGATATGTGTCATTCAAGGAACAAGCTGATACATTTTTACCAAGTTTTCAAAAGTTGAGGACTAATAAAATGTTTGTGCCAAATTTAAGCGAATTAAGATGTATTTGGCGATTTTGCAATAACTTTATCAAATAAGTTTATCAAATATCACTTCATTATTATCTAAAAGGAAATAACTATTAGTAACGGTAGCAATCCGCAAAAGTAATTGAGCTAAACATTCTCTTTTCTTTTCATTAAATTGATTTTGTTCGATAACTATCATGTCTAATATAAAATTAATGAAAAGTTCTAGGATATATTAGACAAATTAGAAATAGTATATATTAGTGGCAAGGTAAAATACACCAAAACCCCTGAAGTTGGCTCAAAAAATTCGATGCCACTCTCAACTTTGAAAAGGACCAGTTACCCCCCTCAACTTGGTAAAAAGGCACCAGTTTACTCCTTCAATGTCACGTGTCAACTTCTGGTTAAAGAGAAAAAAATCAGAAAAATGACATCTTTGAAAAGTCAAACCAACCAGATTTTGACATGTGACATTAAGGGGGCTAACTGGTGCATTTTTGCCAAGTTAAGGGGGTTAAATGATCCTTTTTACTAAGTTGAGGAGGGTAATTGATCCTTTTGAAAGTTGAGGGTGGCATCGAGTTTTTCGACCCAACTTCAGGAAGATCTTGATGTATTAGGTCAGTGGAAATAAATTACTAAATTAGTGGTAGCCATGTCATGGTATAGGTTCAACCGTGGTGTAATTAGTCTGTCTACCTCATCCCTCCGTTATATTAATTTGGCCTAGATGTGCTTAACAAAATTACTTATTTATTTGAACTTTAAAAGTGAGTTAGTAGTATTTGAACTTTAAATAAGAAATCACCTTACTCTTTGAACTTTACGTGTCAACTTCTCATTGATTTGATTTTTTAAAGATGTCATTTTATCATCTTTTCTCTCCAATCAGAAGCTGAAATATGATATTCATGAAGCAAAGTGATGCACTTTTTCAAAGTTGAGGTAGCTAGAAAATCATTTTAAAAGTTGAGGAGCAGCTATTTTTTTTGAATAATTTACAACACCTCTAAACCTATAATTTTAATAATAAATTAAATTATAGCCATTCACATTATTATTATTATTATTATTATTATTGTTGTTGTTGTTGTTGTTGTTGTTGTTGTTATTGCTATTATTATACCAGTTATAAATTTATGAATTTTTATACTTATATGGTAAGATGTTTAACTTGACACTAATACTTACGTGTCATTCCAAGGCTTTAAAAGTTTCAAGTAATTCTCTTTATGTAAAAAATACATTAAGTTGCATCTTAAATGTCACGTGTCACCTTATGATTGAAGTGAAAAAAAAATAAATGACATATTTAAAAAATCAAATCAATTAGAAATTATCGTATGACATTAAGAAAATAAATTGGGTCAATTTTGCGAACTTCAAGAGGAGTGAAACACTCGAGAGATAGATATAATTAATTCTCCCATTTTTTGATGGGGACTGTTTGGTTAGGACCCCGACATAAAATGTCAGTCTTAGGGTTGGCAACGGGTTGGATCCGGACCGGGTCCAGCTTGGACCCGATTCAGATCCTTTTGAATGTATTAGATCCGGATCCGTTGGATCCATAATTTTAGAATCCAAATCCAGATCCAACGGATCCGGATCCAAAACGGGTTAATGTAATTAGCTCAAATTCTTAGTTTCAGCTTTCATACTTGTACATTTCACCTTATTTTAAATAGTTTACATACTCATTTAATTATGTTCAATCAATTGGACTTACATGGATCTCAAATAGTATTAACTATCTAATATTTTAGAGGTAAACAATAAATAAAAAAGTACAATCGGATCCGGGTTTCATTATAAAATCTGAACCCAGATCCGTATCCATTTTCTTGGACCCGGATCTGACGTTTAGATTCAGATCCTGAAAAAGGGATCCGGACCGAGTCTAGATCCGTTGCCATCCCTAGTGAGGCTCCCAACAAAAGCATCTAGTGACAATGTTAGGATGAAGATTCTCAGAATTTGGTAGGCAATATAATTATAAATTTTTGTCAATCTCAACCATTCATTAGGTATTAATGGTTGATATTGAATTTTTGTTGTAAAATTAAACATTTTATCATTAAAATTGGATAATTGTTTAAAATTAACTAAAATTTATAAAATTCTAAAATTTGAAAATCCTTTTCAACAATGTTAACATCATCCCATAACCATTACAATTAATTAGTGAACGTATTGTAAGAAATAATAATAAAAAAAGATAGTCACATGATCAATGTGATGCAATATTCCACTTGTACATAATCTTCTCTTATCTAATTGTTGGTAGTGCCCTCAATTGCTGTGTTGGTCCTTGACCCTACTTTAAATTTGTCATTGGTTTCATACATCAATCTGTTACTCTCTTTTATTCTCTTATTTATTTATTTATTTATCCCCACCACCATTAATAATAATAATAATAATAATAATAATAATAATAATAATAATAATAATAATATTATTATTATTATTATTATTATTATTATTATGCTATAATGTTGTTGAAAAAATGACGGACTGATGATAATGTTATAAACTGTAGGTTTCATTATAAAAATGTCAAAGCTTTCTAATTAAAATAATATAAAATGGTTTATTGTATTTTATGTTTTAAGGGTATGTATCAAGAAATTCAACGATGTTCCTTCTAAAATGAAATAACATAGAATGAGAAATTAAAATTCAAAGTTTTTACATGAGATAGCGGCATTCACAAAATGTTTTGAAAAACAATTTGATTGGAAAAGTTACGCCTTTAAAACATAAGCAAACAAAAGATTTCATATAGATCACTTAATTTCTTAATTTTCTACAGGCATTATATATCAATATACCCCCGGATTTATTTAAAAAAAAAGTTAGCTGTCACCCTAAACGTTTAAAAGTTCAAAATACCCCTGAACTTATAAATTAGTTTGTATTTAGAGAGAGAAATCAGCAAAAAACCATCTTTACAAAGTCAAATTAACAAAAAACTAACACGCAGCATTAAAGGAAGGGGGAGATAAAGTGACGCGGTTAAAACAAATTCAAGGGATATCTAAGTGGTTAACTTATTCGAAAATTCACGGAGATAAGTGATTATTTTGAAAAAATTCATATTATGATAGATGCATTAAATGAAATTTTTCAGTATTCATCGTAAAATCTGATATAAGTCAATAAGGAAAAATTTTAAGGTGAAAGACTAACAAGAATAAACATGTAAAACATAAGGACTTTTAAATAATTTGAATAATTAATATGTATTGAATACAATAAAGCGAAGATGCACAAAAAAAAACCAAAACACACACAAAAAAATTAAAAATGGACAAACTCTTCTTCTCTCTCCTAAAAACAAACAAGGGCTAGAAGTTAGCTAACTAAGGCCATCTTTTTTAACCGTGCTAAAATTAATTCAACCGAAATGAATATATTTGAGTGTATATTTATAACTACACATAATTGAATTTTATTGAATTAAATTTAACTATGAACTTAATTGAACTGTAGTTTAAGAAAACAGGTCTAACAACATAAATGAATATATAATTATAAAAGATATAATGTTAAATTCTGTAAAATATTTTTTCCATAAATTCTATACTATATTTTAATTAAACCATCCTTGAATTAATTCAGCACTCAATTTCCTTCAAAAGATTTGGTTTCCAAATAATCAACCTTTTTTATTAACAAAAATTTGACTCACTCTCCTTGTTTTAATATGTATTTTTGTGTAATCAATGTCTTATAGCCTTGTAGTAGAACCTGAACTTGTGATCTATAAACATTACATATTCTAATAACATCTGAGACGTGATGGAGTTTTTATTCCTATTTAAAGTAAGTGCAGTTGCACAAATTGAAAAAATACATATGTTTTAGTTCTAAATTTGGCTTGGAACAAAAAACTGATTTTTTCGAGTAGTATGAATATCTAATTCAAATTGACATTGTTCTCTTTCTAAGGATCGAGCAACTTCAGTACCTATTAGTCCAAGTCAAAATGAGTGTGTTAAAAAGCGATAGGCGCTAGTCAAACAACCAGAGCTTCTAGAAGCTTAGGCAGGGACTAACCGCAGCCTAGGCGGGACTTAGTCACTAATCGGCTGGGAATAGGTGCTAGGCACATCAGACGACGACCCTCAAAATAACCCCTAGGCGGGGCCTAAGCGGACATAGGCTAGGCTGGACTTTTTAAAACAGTGGTCAAAATCAGCCTAGATGACGTTACTAACATTGGATCAAAATAATAGAACATTAAAAATGAATGAAAATTAGAGATAAAAAAAATATGTTCACGAGCTTGCAAGTCAGGAATTCAATTATTCTAACTTTGTTCATTTATACAAATAAGATAAAATTTTTATTCATGATCAAACTCGATTATCAAATAAACGAGAGAAAATAAAACAAGTTTAATTGAGCCAAACATTAACGATTTTCATTTACCGTCCAAGACTTGTATCAAACATATAGGGCGGCTACAAATAATACAGAAACGAAATTGTGAATAGGAATTAAGCTGATAATATATATAAAAAGATTAATATCTATTTCCACCTCATAGATATAGAGAGAGAGAGAGGGGTCACATTTTAATAACTTGCATGACTCCTTCACAGTACCTCTCATTAGTCCCTAATTTCTTTTTTCCCTTAATTTTTGGCTTCTTCTTTTAACTTTCCATAGTTTCTACTTGCCCTTTATTCATCCATGGCTTTTGCTCAAGTCAAGGGACAATACCATCATCTCTACCAGCTTCATCATATTAAATATTGTTATCTCTTGCCAAATTATGCACTTAAGCTCACTGTTAAATGATACTTAATCGATTAAAGTGCTGCTAATCATACTCTATTAACGGAATAACACATGTTTGACATGGGAAACTGTGATTTCTTTGAAGTAAAGAGGGTATATATTATTGCCTTCCTCTTTAAACTATTGCTTTTAAGCTACTTGGAAGTTTTAAGTTTAGCAACTGGGGAAACGTTGTTTAAAGTTGTTTTAAAAATTTGTCTAATAACGGTTATAAAAATAAAATGAAATTCCCACCCTATCCTACCTTTCCATATTTGCTTACAACTGCTATTTGATGTAGAAAAAGTAAAAAAAAAATCACCGAAGTTTTGAAGGGGTACAAAGTGTTCATAAGTTGCTTTTGAGTAAGATACAAAAATCGACAAGCTAATAATATCTTCTAGTTATAGCTAAACAACTTTTAAGTTGAATACAAGTCACCATAAACCTTTAGAAATTACTCATAAGTTAAAAAATTTCTCTAGCATGGTCGAAATTTCGCTAAAAGGTTTTCTCCATTTTTTTCAATGATTGGAATTCTAAAATTTTAAAGGAATTCATCGGCAATGAAGAAAAATTGTTGGTGCGACCGCTCTATATATAATACACTGGTAATAATCATAATTTTAATGAGGTGACTTTTAACATATTATAATAGTAAATTGCGTTAAAGATGTTCATTATCCCATATCGGAAATAAATATGAATAAAGAGCAATATATAAGTAATGTAGATTGAGTTATATATAAGAGTAATATATAAAGATTTTGTGTTAGATGAACTTAACATTTTATTAGATATACGGTTGGACTTTACCTATTAATTTAAACTTGTGGGTCAAAAAATGGTTCAGTAACATGTTATTGGATTTTAAAAATAGTGATCGATTTTTCAAACACAAAACAACTCCATTTGTTGAATTAAGCTTACTCTTATGGCCATACAATTACATGACAAGGTGGTAATGAAAGTTACATCCGCATATTGATCTCTTAGTTTGGTTATTTCCACAATCATTTAATGGGTGACATAAGAATTCATAAGCATTTGTACCCTTATCAAAATAACAACATGCGTGCACCAAATGTACGGTGAAGATTCACAATGCTGAAATTTTTTATACCACCACAACATTTAACCAAAAAAGAAAAAAAAGGAAAAAACTTTCCCACTTAATGGATTCCAACTAGTATAAATACCAGTAAGCATAAGCATAATGTTAAACATAAAGCAGAATCAAGCAGCAGTCTTCAAAGAAAAAAAGGTAAAAAAAAAAAATGAAAATGATGCAAGACGAAATTCGAAAGGGTCCATGGACAGAGCAAGAGGACATTGTGTTGATCAACTTCGTGCACTTATTCGGGGATCGGCGCTGGGATTTTATAGCCAAAGTTTCAGGTTTGAAGGTGGCGGGAGGCACATAATAGGTATGGTTATCTGGCGATGGTGCTTTGTTCAAGAAGCTACCATTAACCACTTGGTTCAACTTTTGTTGTATAGGTTTGAACAGAAATGGAAAAAGTTGCAGGTTACGTTGGGTTAATTATCTCCATCCCGGGCTCAAAAGGGGGAAGATGACTCCTCAGGAAGAGAAACTCGTGCTCGAACTCCACGAAAAATGGGGGAATAGGTTTGTTTTATTCTTAGTATAGTTTGGTTATAGATTTAGAGCTTCATGATGATATCCCTTATGCATAGTATTATTATTTGACGTGTAACATAATTTAAAATTTTTTTTGTGTAGATGGTCGAGAATTGCTCGAAAACTACCAGGGCGTACTGATAACGAGATAAAGAACTACTGGAGGACTCATATGCGAAAGAAGGCGCAACAGAAGAAGAAAAACATATCTCCATCATCATCATCTTCGTCTTTGACTAGTTGCTCGGAGTCATACATAACTACCTCATTCCCACAGCCAGAAGGAGCAACTTTTTACGACACAGGGGGACTTCCCGAATCTTCGGGCTTAGGATCGGCTAAAAGTGGTAGTGTAGAGCTTGCAATTCAAGGAGGAGAAAAGGGTTACTCTATGGATGATATATGGAAAGATATAGAGACCAATATTGAACCTTTTCGCGACGGGTTTACGATACAAGGATACAATTTTTCTTGCCCTTCTATGGCATCTCCGGCATGGGATTATTGTTCAGACACATTATGGGATAGCCTTTTTCTAAAAGGATAATCAGGAAATTCTTTATTTATATTTCTTCGAAGATGTTACTTTTTCTGTGAGGAAACTCTAACCTGTATGATATGGATTTCTCTAATGTGTATTCATCTTATGAATAATGTTGTGAGCACGGTCCACCCTGCTACCTTTACTTTCGTCCACTCACAACCATGTTTTATGTGTTTGGTGTATTTTCACTTTTAAGAGAGAATCTCATTATCAAATCTCTCCCATAAGGAGATTGTACTATTCAATCATGTATAATAGACCTTTTAAGTTTTCAACTAATATGAAGTGAGTTAATCTACATGTGTGTTATGATACTTTCGATATATGCCTAGAATTGAAATATAGGGAAAGTCATTTCTTCTCCTAACTCTCTGCATGAGTGAAGTATGATGCGCTCACTCAACAGCCTTTTTTTTAATATTTCATTCACATAACCAGAAACGGTTAGGATTTCATAAGAATAAAATAATATTTCTTAGGAGGGAATTTAGTGTGCTCCAGCTGTACCATTTTAAAAATACAAATATTACTTAGCTTTTTTTACTTGATATGGAGAGAAATAATAAAGTAATGGATTGACAATAAGTAGGGCAGATCTGTTTGTCGTATTAGGCAAAATTAAGCAAAAGGATTTATCTGCACCACATAAAAAATATTCTTAACATTTTTCTTTATTATCTTTACGAAAATAAGATAATTAAAACTTAGTGGTTAGTCAAATAAATCCCATTATATGATCTGTACACCAAGTAAACTAGATATTAAAGGCCTCTTGTTTTATTTGCATTGTTTGGGCCAATGAAAAAGTTGTGCAACAAAATGAAAAGGACAGAAAGTATATAAAATGAAGTAATTAATGCTTTAATTAATCAACATATATAGATCTTGACATGCCACTTTTATAATGGGTTAAGGGAAATAAGCATCCAGCGTTTACGTAGGATCTGGGAAAATAGCTGCAATAACGTGTGATTCAGAGATAGACATGGTCACGGTTCTGGAATCGCCGGTTCCGGTTTGTAGTTTTCATGAATCTTAACCTAAAGCTTATATAGAGTGGAATCACCGGTTCCGGTTCCGGTTCCGGTACAGGTTTAGACAAGATTTTGACCCGGTTCATGTACGGTTCCGATTCAAACCTTAATATATGTTAGATATTTAATTTTACACATTTAAATTTTAATTAATATTAATTTTAAACATTTGGGTTTTGATTTATGTTAACATTATTATATGTTACAAGAGAATATATTATCTTAAATGTGTAAAAAAACATATATTTCTTGTTATAAATCATTACAAATATCATACTTCACACATTAAGTTACTAATTTATTAGTTGTACAATGATACAACTTCATTTAAAAAAATTTAAACTAATGAAAGGAAGAATCACTACTCGTAATATTTACATTTTTTTGGTATATTTTCAACATATACATATATAGATATCACGAAATGACCATGGTTTCGGAACCGCCGGTTCCAGTTCGTAATTTTCCTGAACCTAAATCTAAACCTTATATAGGATGGAACCGCCGGTTCCGGTCCGGTCCAGTTTGGTCCGGTTTTGACCCGGTTCGGTTCGGTCCGGTTTAGGCGGTTCCGGTTTAATTTTGCCATGTCTATTCAAAGAGATCAACTTACAAAATAACAACAACATTTGAGGATGAGGCTAGGCTTGTCGACATAGTCACTCCGTAACCTAAATAAGTATGAGACATGATGAATGATAATATGTATAGAATGTAGGTGTATGATTGGTTACCTTTCACGGGGATTTGTGTCTTTATACAAGAGATTAATGACCACTTGACTCTCTATAAGGTTGACACTTAGCCTTTCTTTTGAGTAGTCGCTTATCTCTTATATTTAGGGTTCACCCTTGTGGGTCCTGATGTATAACCTTGTGAGCTTAAATAGCTAGGCTCTTTAATACATCTTGTTATCATATGCCCTCCTGGGCTAAGGATAGACACCTTTTAAGGCTCGATCGGCTCTTTCGAATAATTGTAGTTGGCTGGGATGAGTGAGGTAGGTTTGACATTCCTTGGTTGCCGACCCGTTGTAATGTCCTTCTTATACTCGACTAGGGTTGGTGGTATCTCGATTTTATGGTCGGACATTTATCTTGTAGAGTTGATCGAGGCAAATATCTCTGTTCCTAGAGATGTCCCCCCAAGGTCGATACCGACCTCATTCAAGGCTCAACGCTGAACTCTGACAATTGATGAGGGCGGGAGTGGATCCTGTGTACATCCTTTGAATTTCCAACTTGCTCAATACGCCATTCTCTAGAGGATGCTGACAATTGTCGCTTTAGTCTTATCATAAATGCTTTTGAATTTGGTATACCCACCCATTTCCCTTTATAAATAGGAATGTGAATCATCTATTTCATACTTTACAAAATTCTATTTTTTCTCATCCTTAAGTCGATTTCTTGTGAACAATTTTTTCCATCTTCGCCATATTTCCGGTGAGTTACTTTTCTCATTTTTTATTCATCGCTATTATATTTGTTTCTAGTTCTTCTTCCTCCGGCTCATCCTCTAAGGACGACGTCGTATCTTTTGCTTCCGTCGAGTGTACGACATATTCATGTCGTACCTTTGAACACCTATCTTAAAGAGGAGAACCCTGATATCCCTGAAGCTTCACATGTATGGGCCCTAGTTGGCTTGGGGGAGATGTGCCCGAAAATCCTCATCGCTCCACCGCCTCCTAGTTGTTTTCTCAAATGAGATGGTTTATTCCTTATACTCATTCAAATCTTCTGCTAGTTCCCATGATTATTTATAACACCGAGCCTTCTCCGAACAAGACTAAAATATCAAAGAATGACCCTGACATCGATGTCCTTGTTCATTTGACCATCACTACGCCCGAGGTTGAACGTACATGGAAATGCATACTAATCAACTAGGGGTCTTTGGTTCAGTTCCTAGGGCTTTAGATACGATGGATGCTCCGCCTAAGAGGACATTTACAATCTACTATCTTCATATTGAATGAGATTTCCGCCTTCCCACTTACCGAGCTATTACCTCGATCTTTAGGGAGTTCGATATCTCGCTTCGTTAGTGTCGTCAAACTCCATGATGGAGCTTCTTTTGCTTAACAAGTTATGCGTAGATTTAGGGATTTGGTTGGACATGGTTGTCTTCCGTCATTTCTTCCACCCCGTTCAAACAAGCGATGGTAATCTTCTTTATTGGGGTTCTATTGTCAATTCGTCTAAAAATGCCTCATCTAGTCAAGAAGAAAGGCTCATTGAGGCATCCTAAAGGTAAGTGATTTTAGACCCATCTAGATTGAGGGGCGAACAAGAGTGTGCTTAATGCACTTTTCCCAAAGGATCACTTTCCCTTTCCCATCCTGATTAGGTCCTTCCTTAAAATCTACGTTCCTAGTGTTTTGCCTAAGGATGTCTACTACCATATCAACATTACACCCTTTGATATGCATTAGGTTTTTATAGAAATGATCTGTGTAATCTCTCAATGACTCCGTGCCTTGCTTCACTAGCTGCAATTATTGTACTAACCTTGTTCGTAGGATGTGATGAAGAAAAGGTAGAATTCTTCGCCAATTGATTGAAATTTGAAATGGAACCCGATTTATAAGATTCAAAATAAAATATGCTTGGTTCAATCAGCGTTGAAGGAAAAAGCTTCCACATCATTGAGTATGTTGCTTCAACCGTAATTTAAACTTTATCAAAACATCTTTATGTGTTGAGTGGGGTTGCCTTCGTCGTTATACTTCTACAAGAGATGGGGTAATGGAATTTCTTTGAGAAAGGCTCCTGCATTACCTGCATAGAAGGGAGTGTCACAGCCTCTACCTTTGGGGTGACCGGGTCTTTTCTTATATTGATAAAAATTCCTCGCACTCTTTTCAAAAACTTGTTGAGCAAAGCCTCCTCGTTGGTGTTCACCGCTAGGGTAGCATCAGCTTCATTTTCTATCATTAAATTTCTAGATGAGGCTCTCGTGGATTCCCGGTCTGCATTACCGGTGAGTGTATCGATGCTTAAGGCGAGGCAAGGCAATCTCTTTCAGTGCTGTACACTTCTGGGTCCTCTATTTCTTTTACCGTAATCGAGGGTCTGACCGAGCACCTTTGCTACGATGCATCCCTTTCCAACGGGCACAGTTGACTCGACTTTGGGTTTGGCTCTCTTCTTGACCTCTCTCGTCTTTGGGAGTTCATGGGGCTTCGGGATCTCTCCCTATGTCGCTGGACTCTCTCGACGGGGGCACAAAGATTGTTTTTTCCCTCTTCTATGAGGCTTGAGGAGGCTACCTAATTCTTCGATATACTAGGCTTAAAGACCGATGGTGGCTACTATAGAATCTAGAGTAGGTCAATCTGGATTGGAAAATCCTCCTATTAGCCCTAAGAACCTCTCCTAACCAGCTAAGATTTGTGCCATTTGAGCATTCACTTTATTGACAAAACCTTGTACTTCTCCCATAGTGTACATGTTTTGCTTGGTCAAATTAACCAAGATCTTAGGTTCCACCGGGGTGCCCTCTTGTTGTCATAATTCAAATAGTTTCTCCATGTCTTCAGATATTGGGGTGAAAGGGATCTCATTTTTTGTTGAGTCTAACGGGCCTTGACCATCTGTTGTTGCAGTCCTCCCGAGCTTTTGTATGTGCCCAACATTGGCTTGCGCATGAAAATCCTGGCGGGGTCATTGAAGTAACTCTGGGGCGCTTTGGCATAACTTCAGGGTCGTTTTCCACTTCTACGGTCTTTACAGGTTTCTTAGAAATGTTTTTTTCATCCATTTTTCGGTTGGCATACAATCTGTTTTGGGAAAAGGGGATTTTTCTTGAGTGATTAATATAAAAAAGAGGCAGAAAATGTTGGGATCCACGTTCATCACACCGCTTGATAATGTGTGATCCAAGGAGGGTCAACCTACAAAACAGCAACGACGTTAAAGGGCTAGGTCAGACTTACCGGCGTAGCTAATTTGATGTCTAGATAAGTATGAGGCATGATGAATGATAATATAAATGGAATGCAGGTGTAGAATTGATTACCTTTCACGTGAATTTGTGCCTTCATATAGGAGATTGATTACTACTTGGCTCTCTATAAAGCTAATACTTGGCCCTTCTTTTTAGGGGAGAGCAAAAGACCAAAAAAACCGAACCGAACAGGTGAACCGGACCAAACCGGACCGAACCGAACCGAACCGAACTAATTTGGTTCGGTTATTGGTCCATATATGTGAATAATTTGGTTTTCGGTTCGGTTCTCGGTTTTTGAAAAAAAAATCGAATAAACCGAGAACCGAACCGAATTAAAATCATATATAAATTAATGTATTTTAGTTCAGATACAATGATTTATCAATTTGTCTTTGGACCAATACTTTTAGTTTATGTGATTTATTAATTTATGGGATGATGCTCTTAAGTTTCATTGGATAGTTGCATTTGATTTTTTATATTATATTTTGAAATTAACATTAGATGATATCTAGAAAGCAAACTTGGTA
>CATIWQ010508937.1:0-22715 GCA_949673415.1 Euphorbia schlechtendalii
TTGATCAACTTTAGCTTTCACTTGCATACCTTACAACTTTACTTTGTTTTCTGCTTATACTTTCTATTTCAAAGTTTATGATATGTCTATGTGTCATAATGAGTAATTCATTTTGCGTCATTTATATTAATCAAGTTATATGCTTTTGAGTTAACTTTAAGAGTGCTTTCGGAGTTAACAAGATTGTGTATAGTCACTGGATCTGTGATTATAACGCTGTTTAGTGAGCCAACATTTTTGGAGTGGTAACTTACTAAGTATGGCTATGTGAGAGCGACCCGTACTAAGCATATTATTAAAGTTATCGAGGTTCTTATAAGTGTTATAATTCGTTTACCCTAGACTTAGAAAAGTCATCTCATGTGTGGCTCTACAGTGAAATATTGAAAATTAGGACGTCTAGAACCTTATTTGTTGAAGTTATCTAGTGTACAAAATACTCTTGAGGATTTTGCATGTTTTTCTCTACTAAACTTGTTCTTAGGGAATATCTTTACATTTTATATCTTTTCTAGTCAGTTCATACATCTATCCATTCATCCGTCTATCATCCAAATCCCTCTAATAAAATTTCACTATTTTCGTTTACCCCATAACTCTAGTTGGTCTTTAGAACCGAATCCCATCCCTATAGGGTCGATATCTTTTAAAACTACATCGAAACTGTATACTTGCAGTGGTCACCATTTTTCTATTTGATAAGCGGTATTGACAACACCTATTCGTATTTGAACTTCTTAACTTGACAGTAGAAAAGTGGGGAACAAGGTTTTTAGCTTCATTACAAAATATAAGCCCTCAAAATAAGTAGAGTCAAAACCTTGCGATTAGACCGTTGGTTAGCTGTTACCATTGAAAGTGTTGGGGAAAGGATATAATTCATGTGCTCCATACCTTTGATGATATGTTGACTATAGAAAGTTTAAAAGAATAATAATCGACAAAACCTCTCGTTAAGGAAGAAATCATTAGTAGACAGCAGCTGTTAGACCACTCGAAGACTAACCCAAAAATATAACTAAGAAGCCTCTCTTCAAAATATGAATGAGCCTTCAAAAGAATTATTACGATGAAGGATAAACTCGTGGAGGATCTCTCAAAAATCTTGCGAAGAAAAAAAGTCAAAACTCAAAAGGAAGGTTGAGTTAAAGTGAAGAGAAAGGACAGGGTGGACCACTATGTATACTGGGAGGGGAGCAAAAAGATCCCCTCAAAAACCAATGTGGGATGGGAATGTTCCCATTCTACATGCGGGTTGCCACGTGGAGCTCCATCTCTGTGTGGGTTAACCCGCACGCATAGCCCACATATGCGGGCTGCCACAAGGAAAGCCCTAATGGACTTGCCTTGTCCCGCAAGCCTAGCTTGTGAAACACCAAAAAAGCAAGCCCACGCAAGAGCTTCCCAACAGCGCTTGCGGGCTTGTTGCCCACTAGCATGCACTAGCCCATGAGCCAGTGTATGCTAGTGGCTCGTGAGCTAAAATGCTCATGGGGCAGCCTCGCAGGCCCTAACCTGTGAACATCCCATATTCGCGAGGCGCACTCACAATGGGAAAAATTTCCTTACTCGCCCTTGTGTAATTTTTCCAAAACCCCTTTCCTTAAACTTTTAATTATTTTTTGGTCAAACAAATTAATAATTCATCAAACAATTTTGAAATTCTTGATATTTGATAAGTGTATAATTACACTTATTATCATATTAATTTTACACAATAAACACTATAGTTTAAGTAATTTTTATACTTCATATAAAAGATTTCACATGGTATGTAGTTGTTTTTTATGTAAATGAAGATACTAGGTAAATCTTGGGAGTAAAATGACCTAAAGTGGAATTCTATGAAAAAAGAGTGAAAAAAGTTCAAAAGGATGCGTGGAACTCAAAGATTTGGCTTAGGATCGAAGCTATCAAAGATCGTTGAAGTTGCAAGGAGAATTCTAAAGAAAAAGCATTTCAAGGTCGCAACAATCATTCATGATCGTGACTTGTTCTTCTTCAAAACAGAAGTCTACCAATCAAAGATTCATGGTCAGGACTTGGATGGTTTTCTGGTTTTATCTTCTTAACTGCCAACCGCCAGATAAGCATGATCAACCGCCATCAATTACCAATGAAAATACACTTATCAGAAGTCAACCAATTATGAAAATGTGCTTATCCATTATGGATTAAATCAAAGCTTCTTAACTAATCATAATGAAGAGATGCAATCTTTCACCAATGGACACAACCCTTCGTTTGGATAGACACAACCCTTCGAACTCTATAAATAGGGCTCCAAACTTCACAAATTTCATGCATCACAGTGTGGGCAACTAAAGAGGGAAAATATTAGAGAGCATGAGAGAAATAAAGTGTGTGTATAGATAGAGAGTTCGTTACATTCATAAGTGTTAACGAGAAAATGTTTAAGTGATTCGAAGCCTTGTTTCGATCACTAGTTTTCTCTATATTCTCGAGCGATTGTTGTATAAGTGTACTTGCAAATCACTTATCAATAAAAGTTTTCGTTCTTCAATATTTGTTTATTCGATATTCGCAAAGAATAGCATCCTAGCAGAGGTTCTGTACTGGCTGAGACCGAATTCAAAGCAGACGTAGGAATTGCGGGAATTGATGACTCCCATTAAAGAGTGGATACGGTTTGTTCAACTTTAGCTTTCACTTGCATACCTTACAACTTTTCTTTTCTTTCTACTTATATTTTCTATTTCGAAGTTTATGATATGTCTATGTGTCATAATGCATAATTCATGTTAAGTCTTTTATGTTAATCAAGTTATATGCATTGGAGTTAATTTTAAGAGTAGTTTCGGGGTTAACGATATCATGCATAATCACTGGATCTGTGATACAACGCTGTTTAGTGAGCCAACATTTTTGGAATGGTAACTTGCTAAATATGGGTAAGTGAGAGCGACCCGTACTAAGCATAGTATTGACATTGTCCAGGTTTATATAATTGTCTTAATTCGTTTGCGCTAGGTTTAGAAAAGTCATTTCATGTGTTTCTCTGTGGCGAATAATTGAACATCTGGGTATTTAGAACTGAGTCTATTAGATTAGTTTAGTGAATCGTAACATCTTTGTTGAACTTGCATGCTTTCTCTGCTATTCTTTTTTCGTAAGACAAATCTATATATTTAGGTTCTCTAATCTTTCATACCTATATTTACTCATTTTTCATTCTAATCCTTCTTTCCTAACCTTTACTTTATTATATTTTGTTTTCTTTATTTTATCTTCCTTGTCAATCTTTAGAACTAGTCCTTCCCTGTGGGATCGATATCTTTTAAAACTACATCGCTACTGTATACTTGCAGTTATCATCATTTTATTATTTGATAAGAGGTACTGACAACACCTATATTTTTCATGAACAAGTTTTTGGCACCATTAATATATAGCCAAATCTTGTGAACAAACTATTAAACTTATCAGTAGAAAAGTGGCGAACAAGTTTTTAGAGCTGTTACCGGGGAAGGCAAGTGTGTTTGAGAAATCAAATTGTCTGGGGAAGGTAAATATTTTCTAAAAATCATTCATTTGTTTTATTTTCTTTTACCATACAATTTTCTAAATTTCATTCTAGATATGAAAAGAATGTGAAATTATCATCTTGGAGGTGATACGTCATAATATTTCATCTTAATTCTTGATAAATAGAAGATTTTCTTCTATTTTTCCTTTTCACGTTCGTGACTGTCTATCACGCTCATGAATTTCCTTGCAAAATTTTCTGTTTCTTGCTTTTAGTATACTCACGATCGTGACCTAGGATCACGATAGCGACGTGAGCAAAAACCGTAGTAGTTTTGGCAATTTTTCGATAATTTCTCTCAAACTCTACATATAGGGTATGATTCTCATAACTTTTCATTCCAGATATCCAAAATTCCTTTCCTTTTAATTAAAAATTTTGTTCTAAACCTTGAAATTAATCAACCCTTTTTATCAAAATGGTTCACTCAAACAAATCTGTTCTTATTCCTCCTTCAGGCCTGCAAGAATGGTATGAAGCACCATTTCCTATTTACTCTCGAGAGGAAGGTATCATTTCAAAACCATCAGAGATGCAGATTTCACTAGTTCTTATGTCATTCATAAGAATAGTTTCATTCAATTAGGAATCTATGAGAGGGTAATGTATTACCTTGGAAACCTAAACATGGTTCTATATTCCTTTATGAATATTGGGAACAGTGAAGATAACTGTAAGGAAATGCTGATTTCGTTAGTATGGATGAATCCCAAGATGAATTATTTGGAGTATTGACATCATGGAAATAAGTATAAATTGTGAAGGAAGAAGTTGGAGTAGAATTTGGGGTTCCCTAAAGATTCTTATTACAAAATGCTTCCTGGTTGGGATCCACTACCAACATGGAATCGCCTTACTGGAAAAGATGAATACAAATAGGAATCTACCTATAGCTAGTGGATCTGGGACCCCTGTTTGCTCGCTTTACACTTCCATCTAAGTAGTGCACTTTTCGGTAGATTTAGTTCTGAAACAGTCATTCCTGAAGAATTGTTTGTCTTAGAAGCAGTTTGGAATGGCTTACATGTGGACGTGTAGGGGATTATGATGGGGACTCTTTTGCCCACCGCAGTTGATCCTGATAGGATAGCGTATGGGTGTCGAACTATGGTAAATTTGTTAGGACAAATTGGGAGATTACCTTGTTGTGTAGAAGTCTTTACTGATGAAGATGAAATTCCGGAGTTGACTACAGAAATTTTCTTCAAGCATGGATTTCTAACTAAATGTATTAGTGAGGATGGGATAATTTATGATTGGAGGTCATGGGATGAATGAGTAGAAGCTGATAAAAAGCGTGACAGAGAAATTGCTAGGGAAGGTAGAAGTAGTTCAGCCAATCTTATGAGAAAGTTGAATGAATTAATGGAGGAATAAATCTCTATTCATCGCAAAATTAGCAATATCCATATTTTGGTATGTGATGTTAAAAGGGATTTGCGGGAGTCACGATTTAAGATTGATCTGATTATTGAATCACTAACTCCTGAAGAATAGTTTCATTTCCTTTCATGATTTGGAAAATTTGTAGTGGTAGATTTAAATTTGTTTTGTGTTTTGTATTATTTGTGTTTGTTTGTTGATTGTTTTCTTTTGTTATGTTTGCTTGTAAATATTTGTTATGATAAATGAAAATAAATTTGAACAACAAGACGTTGATGTTCAATTGCTATCATCACCATAATTACTCAAGGTATAATAGTAAATATTTATTGTTTATATTTAAAAAAGTTTGTTTATGTTTGTGTTTATAAGTTTTTATAGGTGCAAGTCTAAAAAATTGAAGAAATTTGAAGAACAAAGAAGATCGTGACCCTGACTCAATTCAAGCTCATGAACATTGGATAACAAAGCATTCTGTTTCTATCGTGAAGAAAGTCACAATAGCGACTAGCCTTCGCGATCGCGATACGGGTAAAATATAACCGTTACAGATCGTGAACTGACATACTACAAATGTCCGTAACCACCATTAACGGCTAGTTTTGAGCCTAAACGGCTATAATCCCATTTATGATCAATTAGAGACCCCTTAAACCTCTATAAATAGGTCCAAGTTTAACCCTAGCCACCACACCTTCTAAAAAGCCTTTAAAAATTTCTGATTTTCTCATCTTCTACATTCAAGCATCTAAACCTTTTCAACTAGGCACTTTAATCTAGGAAATCAACCTCGTCAGCTAGGATCTTTAATCTTGGAAGACAACTCAAGCTACCTATGGATGGCAACTAGCACTTTAATCCTAGAAGTCAACCTCGTCAACTAGGAACTTTAATCTTGGAAGTCAACCTCATCAAATAGGCACTTTAATCCTAGAAAGACAACTAAACTACCTTTGGAAGATAACTAGGTACAAAATCCTGGAAGTCAACCTTGTCAAAGCTCCAAGGAGCGCAGTGGCATGTTTTGAGGTCAACTTCATCAAAGTCATGCCTACCCAGGTATTATTTCTATCCCTTACTCTCTTCGTGTAGCCATTTTGACTTATATCAGTAATGACTACACGAGGGGTAGCTTCTAAGCAAGGTATACTTGGTCCGTCTCGTGAAGCAATGATGAGAAGTATTTTCACTTGCCTCTTCTGTTCTAGTGATCCACTTTGAGGTTACGAGATATTTGGAGGAGATCCTTAGGTCTTTTAAAAGCCAAAACTATTCAAAATCAATCCAAAACCATCGCAAAAACCATAGAAAAAACCCAAAAAATTAGAAAAAAACCACTAAAAGGAAAAAATCAAAAAATAGCCAGCCATCCAGATTTAATTTTTTGGACCGGCCAGCTGCAGCATGATAGTGTCGGCCTCTGGCTAGGTTGGTACTAACTTGCCCAAAGAGGCTGGTACAGGTTTATTGGACTTGTTCCGAATGTTTAGACCGATCCTGGATTTCTTACTGCCCACTCTAGTTTTTTTAACCATTTTTACCCCTTCTTTATTTTTCTTTTCTCATAAATACCCTTTACACTTCACTTATTTACATTTTTTACCAACCACTATATAAGTCTAAAACTTAGATTTTTTAGGGGTTGGGACTTTACCTCTTAAGGAAATTCTTAGAGAGAGAATCTCAGGCATTTTTGAGACAAAGTTAGGAAATTCTCCACTTTTGTTTCCAATGCTTTTTCTACAAAAACTTCCTTCTTCTTTTGGGTTTGAGTTGGAAATTAAAAATCTAACTCTTGGGTTTCTTTTCCTCTTCAGCAAAAATCTTACTTTTTTACCTTTTCCAACCAAATTGAAAACAAAAAGACTTTGGAATCTCGTTCTTTGGCATTCCTAGCTCCAAAACTTGCGGATTAACATATGAGGGGTAAGATTTTGAGCTTTTGGAGACTCCTTGGAGTGATTTTGTGCTTTATTTTCTTCCTTTTCTATATCTTTGACCTAGATTGTTTATTTTCTCGCTATTTATTAGTGTTTTAGGCCCCAAATGACGGTGATGGTTAATTAGGGTAGTAATTGAACATGCGAACTTGCATGGTAGAATTACTAAACTTAAAATTAACCCTGAAGGATATCCTAAGCATGCCATGATTGATATAATCTAAGTTGAAATGTTCCATAGATGCTAATATGTTTATAAAACATAATAAAAGAAACCTAGAATCTAAGTTAAGAGCATTACCAGTTGATTCGTGCCTAACCCTTTAGTGTGGTTCTCCCTTAGAACAATTGGGTAGCACTCTGTTAGCACTAGCCACCAAACAAGGACAACCTCTATAATTGATCCACATACATCCTGGCTGACCAAAACCTCCCATAGAGAAGAATTTGTTAGTTAATAAGTAGTTGCTAGACCACTCGTAGACCAACCCGAAAACATAACTTCAAAGGAACTTTTAAAAATGTGAATAAGCCTTCAAAAGAATTCTTTTGAAAGCGGAGAAACTCATGGAGCATCTCACAAAAGCTCTTAAAGAAAGATGTCAAAACTCAAAAGGAAAGGCTGAGCTGAAGTGATCTAAAAGGGGGAGGAGAAGGCTATTTATAGCTTGCGAGCCCGTGTAGGCTGCTCAGTGAGATTCTTACAGAGTAGCTTGCTGCTCAAGGTAAGCCCCTCGCATGGGTTTGCCTTTGGCTGGACGGGCCTTGCAAGAAACCTCGTAAGCCCACTACAAACAGGCTTGAGATATTTCTCACAAGCTCGCTTGTGGCAAGCCTCGCGAGCCACCGCAAGCATTGCTAACACTTGCGAGGCCTGCTTGCGGAGCCCGAGAGCACTTTTAGCGCTCGCGTAGGCTTACATTGTGAACTCTTGATAGATTTCTCACAAGATCCATTCATGGAATTTTGGTTAAGTTTTTCCCCTTTCTTTCTGATATTGGTCCAACAAATATTTGGTCCATCCAAATTGAGCTTGATTTTCCTTATATTCTCATCATAGACCCCATCTATAAGTTCTTTAGTTAGTCCATCAGATACCCAAAGTGTGTGACCTCATAGGATCCTAAAGTATAGAGCCTCTAGAGTTTGACCTAAACTTGACTTCCCATTCAAGAACCTTTAGGCTCAGTGTTCTAGACTAATGTGGAACCTGATATCCCTAGACGATTAATATGGGCTTTCTAGCAAAGGTGTATGATCCCCCGATACTCGGAACATCATGTTTTTATGACTTGATCTAGTTCTACAATAGTAACTAATATAATATACTCCTTCCTTCATGTTAAGTACCATTCACTATATTGAGCTCGAATTAAGTTTTAGCTCATGTAATAGCCGTAGCTATCTTGTAATTAGACTTGTTCATGAAAAACTCCACTTGCCATAATTTATCAAGATTGACTGGAAGCTCATTCTATCAATCTTATACTCTAATTAGAGGTTTATGAGTGTGTCACTTCAATAGTAGGCCTTAAGGTACAACTCCCATTACATCACTATATCAGGATCGATGGATCCCCTCTTGACTACTTGGATTACCAATGAGTGATCATCACTATACCTGTAATCACCCGTATCATCTTGGTCACCAAGGTATGAATAAGTATGATCCAAAGTATAGCAACTTCCACACAAGGTAACTAGTATCTCAGGTCTGCGGATACTTGTACTGCTACTGCAATAAGACATGACACCAACACATGGATATAGTTATTTCTGAGTGTCTATCTTATAGCGATCTCCAATGTATTACCTGGATACATTCATGTGTTAACTCAAGGTACTACCTTCTGCTTGTGAGATCGGCTGCTTGGATCTAATCCAAGGAGTAAGCATGCACATGCTAGTATGTCCGCTTCATTGATGTCTAGTCTCAATGAAACTATGACTAGGGATATTTAGACTATTCATAGTAACACGTATGTGCAGTTCTCAAGCCACATAGCTCCCACTACATCCTCGCATTTTCACGCTATGAAGTAGTAATGAACTTTGTCTTACAATGAACACACACACACACACACACACACACATATATATCATACCAGCAAGTTACATAGTTTAAATAATCATCGATAAACAACAAAGATGCCTTTATTATTGATAAAAATAATCTGAAATTGTTTATACATTATAACTAATAAAGATATATCACCCTAATTGCCTCTAGGGTATACATCATGTCTAAAAATATCCTACATGCACTATAGCCAATTTCTATGTTCTTGCCATACTCATTAACATGATGGTCATGCTTAACCTAAGTCAATGGCTTCATTAGCCCATCCACTAGATTCTGATCCGTAGGGATGTATTCTATGCTTATATCCTTTAAAGCTACTATCTCTTGAATAAGATGGTACTATCTAAGTATGTGTTCGTTTCTTTCACGAGATCATAGTTCTTTTGCCTGAGCAATAGCCCCATTGTTATCGCAATAAACCACTATTAGATTTACAATGTTAGACCCCATACTGAGATCACCAGTTTAAGCTAGACAGTTTGTTTAGATGCTTCAAAAGCAGCTATATACTAAGATTCAATGGTTGAATCAACAGTCATATCCTATTTGAAACTTTTCCAAACAACTATCCCTACATTTAACATAAACACGTAACTTGACTAGGACTTGTAATCATCCCTGTCAGATTGAAAACTCGCGTTATTGTATCCCTTCAAAGAGAGATCACTTTCTTTATAAACCAAAAACATATCCTTAGTCCTTCGTAAGTACTTGAGGATAGTTTTAACGGCCATCCAGAGCTTTCTAGAGATTGAAATTTGCTCATGACACTCAACGAATGTGATATGTCAAGCTGAGTGCATACCATAGCATACATGATTGATCCTATCATTGAAGTATAGGGTATTCCATTCATGCATAGTCTCTCCTCTTGTGTTCTTGGACACTAAGATTTAGAAAGATTAATTATGTTAGATATTGGGAGATAACCCTTTCTTGACTGCTCAAGGTTAAATTTAGCCGAAACCTTATCTATGTATGTACTTTGAGAATGACCTAGCAGCCATATGGATCTATCAAGGTAGATCTTTATACCTATTTTAAAAGCTATTTCTCCAAGGTCTTTCATGGAGAACTTCTTTGACAATCGTGACTTTACCGTTTGAAGAAAAGGAACATTATTTCTTATCAACAATATGTCATTAACATATAATACAAGGAAAATGATCTCACTCCCAATAGCCTTCATATATACACAGGGCTCATTAGCATTTGACATAAAATTAATTTCTCATATTGTCTTGTCAAACATAATATTCCAACTCCTTGATGCTTACATAAGTCCATAAATGGACCTTTACAACTTGCTTACCATCGAGCTATCTTGAAATGTAAAACATTCAGGTTGCATCATATATAAATCCCAATCAAGATTCTCGTTAAGGAATGTTGTTTTGACATCCGTCTGCTAGATCTCATAATCGTTATGAGCAACAATGGCAAAGAGTATTCTGATAGAATTTAACATGGTCACTATGAAAAGGTTTCATCATAGTCAATGTCTTCCTTTTTACCGCAACCTTTTCCAACTAGCCTTGTTTTACAGGTAATCGCATTGCCGTCCATGTCAGTTTTCTTCTTGAAAACCCACTTACATCCTATGGGCTTAATCCCACTTTGAGTATCAACCAAGTTCTAAACTTGATTTTCTCACATGGAGTCCATCTCTGACTTCATGGATGTAAACCATATGTCAAATATTGAGCGTTCAATTGCCTCTTTATAAATCTTGGGCTCCTCATCTTCCATAAGGAAGATGATCTTATCATTTGTGAGGTATAACCCATAGTCTCCTTAGGGTAACCTACAAATAGACATTTGTCAGACTTAGCACCCAGCTTATCTAAATTTGTCCTCTTTACATAAGCAGGACATCCCCAAACTCTTAGGTGAGAAAGAGCTTGTTTCTTACAATACCACATTTCGTATGGTGTCTGATCAATTGATTTTGAGGGTAATCTGTTTAGATTATAAACTGCGCTACCAAGTGCATAACCCCAAAAGGATCTGTTGAGTTTTGCTTAACTCATCATGGACCAAACCATATCGAATAAGGTTTGATTTCTCCTTTTTGACACTCCATTGTGTTAGGTGTATAAGGAGGTGTCCATTGGGATAAAATACCATTATCGTTTAGATAATCTTGAAACTATTGTCTTATGTATTCACCACCTTGATTAGATTGAAGGGTCTTGATACTTTTCCCAAGCTGTTTCTTTACTTCGGTTCTAAACTCTTTGAATTTCTTAAAAATTTCAAACTTGTACCTCATTAGGTACAAATAACCATATCGAGAGTAATTGTTGATAAAGGTTATGAAGTAGACGAAACCTTTCTATGTGTGGCATGTTGACCTAACACTCATTGGACCACATACATCGAAATGTATTATTTCCAAAGTACTTGTGGCATGTTGACCCTTACTTTTGAAAGGTTTTTTTAGTCATCTTACCCTTTAAACATTGTTTGCATGCCCCATATGATTCTTATTCCATTGGGCCCAAGTCACCACATTTGTGAAACTTAGTTAAGCGAGTCTCATTCATATGGCCTAGAAGATAATACCATAAGTATGAAAATTTCTCATTATTTATCTTTGATTTCTTAACGATTTTCATATTTAGAATTTCAATTTTAGTATCTAGAACATAATGTCATCCACACATATTCCAGAAGCATAAAGAACATTATCACTTTGAATTTGATAATTATTATTAGAAAACAAAATCTCAAATCCATCTGTTGCTAAACGTGAAACAGAAATAATATTCTTTGTAACAGCAGGAATATAATAGTAATTGTTTAAAACTAAAATAAGGCCACTAGGAAAATGAAGGCTATATGTCCCTATAGCTATTGCAGCAGCCTGTGCTCCATATCCAACTCTTAGGTCCATTTCTCTCTTTGAAAGCCTCATACTGTTCTGCAACCCCTTGCATAGAAGTAAAAATATGAGTACCACAACCAGTATCCAATACCCATGTAGACTCATAAGGAGTTGTAGTGAAATTCACTATCATGAACATACCTGAAACAAATGGTTCACTTGGCTTCTTCTTCAATTCTTCAGATATTAGAGCTTTGCAATAACGTTTTCAGTGTTCGAGCCTTCCGCACACAAAACATATCCCTATGGGCTTCTCCTTTTCAATGATCACATTTTTTACATTCTTGTTGATAGGTTTTAAACCTCTACCTTTTATTCAAGTCTTACTTGCAAAGGTACCAGTTCCTCTAGCCTTCAGACCATCTTCAAAACTTCTAAGTTTCTTAATTAACTTAGATGTATTGCCAGTATTTCTTAACATAACATAATCTTTCATGAAGGGTGAATATTTATCAGATAGATTCTCTATCATAATCTGTATGTTAGTCTCGGAATTTCTTTCAATTCCTATCCGAGTCATTCTCTTCAAATACTCAAAGTATTCAATGCAACGCTTAGTGGCCAGGATCCCATCATTTCTCTCAAAGGTATAGAAGAATTTTATTATTTCATTCCATTCGATTTTCATGTCCTCATGAATTCCTCTGAGATGGATCAGCATGGATTTTAGATCCATACCATCATTTTGCTTCTTAAGCTTCAAGGTTATGGTTTCGAGCATCACATGTGACACCACAAAAGCATCCTTCTTAGGCTTAATATATGCCTCTTTCTGTTGGATAGAAGCCTTAGCATCACGATTGACTAGTTCAAGATTATCCAAACATAATCCATGTTGCTCCTCTCTAGCTCCTTTCTAAGAGCTTTGAACCAGTCATCAAAATTGATCCCTGTCAACTTATTATCAAGTATCGGACAAAGATTTATGTTTAGATTCATTGTTCCTAGATATAAGATAGAAACTATTCAGATATTAGTATATGTATATGAATTTAATATAAGGTCTTTAATTAAGCACATATTTCCTACTATTTTATCGATATTCAAATAACCCCTTCTATTGAATTTAGGAAATCCGGTCCAACCAATTTTCCTTAGTAGGTAGCATCCATAGCCTATTCATTATGACCCCCACTATAGCAAGTCAAGCCATAAAAAATAACCATGGTTGGAACCCGTCCATTTGAGTTCTCTTTCTCGAGATGTGTGTACCTAATATTATGACTCCTCAAATATATCTCCAATCTAGCATTAGCTCCACTGACATGGATAACTAACTCATTTTGGTTAAGGCATTAACCCCATCTAGTCTCATGACCTAACACATGTTAAGGGAAAGCATGGTGTACATGTCCTTGCATATGTTAATAAGGTTTGTATCACGACTTATTATGGGAAGACTATTTAATGCCATAATATTATTGTACGAATTTTATTGGTGCAGCTGGTCTCGCCCTAGTCTAGGTCATATATGATGGATATGATTATGATAATAATAATTTCGAGCTACTTGGTATTGTTACTCTAAGGAAACATGCTTAAGACTAGTACATCATAATCATTCCATTATGCCAAGACTCCACATAGAATGCAAAACAAACAAGTTCCATGTTTAAGTTCTTACACCTATGTCTATAAGTTTTAATTTAACAACATAAACCATGATTATAAAACCATATGCAGAATCCAATTCCCATACTAGAAATCAACTAAGTTATAAAAGTCTCTTTGGTACGCTTGAACCTAATATCGATGGAGATTTCCATGTAGGAGAGGCCACCTTAAAGTAAATGAGCAGTGAAGTCCAATCCTTGCAAAAATAACCATGGGCACTTCGATTCATTGTACCATTAGACAATTATGATTTAAAGATTTTGTTCTTTTAATTAAGTGAAGTAGTGGACGACCCCAATTTAAAGCATTTACACGTGGGGTAAAACATTGTCAATTTATATGATAATCACCTAGACTAAGTTTGAGCAAAACCTTAATCTAGTTATCACATCACTTTCTAAAACAAGAATTGAAACCTAAGTCATGCATAGCATACTTTTGTCAATTCATAGAAAATATTATTTCAACACATTATCATTAATCATGCATATCATAAGGCAGGCTCTCATACCATTGGTGGTTAATTAAGGCTGTAATTAAACATGCAAACTTGCACGGTTGATTTTCAAAAATTAAAATTAACCCTGAAGGATCTCCTAAGCATACCATGATTGATATAATCTAAGTTGAAATGTTCCACAGATGCTAATAGGTTTATAAAACTTAATAAAAGAAGCCTAACATCTAAGTTAAGAGTATTACCAGTTGATGTGTGCCTTTCCCTTTAGTGCGGCGCTCCCTTAGAAAAATTAGACAGCACTCCATTAGCACTAGCCTCCAAATAAAGATAGCCCCTATGATTGATCCACACTAATCCTATTTGACCAAAACCTCTCATAGAGTAAGAACTTGCTAGTTAACAAACAGCTGCTAGATCGATCGTAGACCAACCCGAAAATGTAACTCAGAAGGATCTTTTCAAAATGTGAATAAGCCTTCAAAAGAATTCTTGTGAAAGTGGAGAAACTCATGGAAGATCTCGCAATAAGCTCTCAAAGAAAGATGTCAAAACTTAGAAGGAAAGGTTGAGCTAAAGTGATTTGAAAGGGGGAGGAGAAGGTTATTTATAACCTAAAGATTGGTGGAAAGTCAATGTGGGATTGGTGTGGACACTTGCGAGCTCATGCATGCTTCTTTGCCAGATTCTCGCCTAGTAGCTTTTCGCTCAAGGCAAACCCCTTGCATGGTCTTGCCTTGGCTGCACGGGCCTTACGAAAAAACCTTGCAAGCCTACTACAGCATAGGCATGCGAGATTTCTCGTAAGCCAGCTTACGACAAGCCTCGCAAGCCTCCGCAAGCACTGCTAGTGCTTGTGAGACCTACTTGCAGGCTTTCTCACAAGTGCTTCCAAGTAGCGCTTGCAAGCTCACTAGCGCTTTTAGCACTCGCACAGACTTGCCTTGTGGACTATTGCGAGATTTCTTGCAAGATCCACTCATGGAATTCTAGTTCAGCTTTTCCCTTTTCTTCCTGAGATATTGATCTGACCAAAATTTGGTCCATCAAAATTTAGTTTGACTTTCCTTATATTCTCTGCATAAACCCTGTGTATAAGTTCTTTACTTAGTCAAGCAGAGACCCAAAGTTTGTGACCTCATAGGATCCCGAAGTATAGAGCCGCTAAAGGTTAACCTAAACTTGGCTTCCCATCTAGGAATCTTTAGCTCAATTTTCCAAACCGATATGGAACCCGATAACTGTAGAGGATCAAATGGGCTTTCTAGAAAAAGTGTATGATCCCTCGATACTCGGAATGTCACATGTTTGTGACTTGATCTAGTTCTGCAATAGTAACTAATATAATACACTCATTTGATTAGGTTAAGTATCATCCAGTTTATATAGCTCGGATTAAGTGTTATCTCATTTAATAGCCAAAGCTATCCTAGAATTATACTTGTTCACGAAGAACAACACTCGCCATAATGTATTAAGATTGACTAGAAACTCATTTTATCAATCTTATACTCTGATCAGAGGTTTATGAGTTTGTCACTTCAACATTTACAACTCCCATTATATCACTATATCAAGAGCGATGGATCCCATCTTGACTACTCAGCTTACCAATGAGTAATCATCACTATACCCGTAATCACCTGTATCATCCTGATTACCAAGGTATGAATAAGTATGACACAAAGTATAGAAACTCCTACATAAGGTAACCAGTATCTCAGGTCTAAAGATATTTGTACTACTGCTACAATAATGCATGACAACAACACATGGATATAGTTATTTCCAAGTGTTTGTCTTATAGCGATCTCCAATGTATTACTCGAATACATTCATGTGTTAACTCAAGGTACCACATTCAGCATATGAGATCGGTTACTTAGATCTAATCCTAGCAGTAAGCCTACACATGCAAGTTTGTCAACTTTATTATGTCTAGTCTTAATGAAACTATGACTAGGGATATTTAGATTATTCATAGTAACATGTGTGTGCAGTTCTCACACCCCACAGCTCCCACTATGTCCTCACACTTTTACGCTATGAAGTAGCCATGGACTTTGTCTTATTAGTGAACATATACATAATAGCACATATATATATGATACCAGCGAGATACATTATTTAAATAACCATCGATAAACAACAAAGATTCTTTTATTATTGATAATAATAATCTGAAACTGTTTGTACCATTATAACTAATAAAGATATATCATCTTAATTACCTCTAGGGCATACATCATGTCTAACAGACGGGAAATCTATTTTTCCCCGATTATCGACCACGTTTATGCCATTTCAATTCTAAATAATAAAATTTGGTAAACCGAATCTAAAATAAAATATTTTCCAATAAATGCAAGTGGGGAACCCGAATTCCCACTTTTTTATCCACTAACACGTGATTTACCCTATTCTAACTTATGCTACTAACTACATCTTGTTTGGTTAACTAACTATGCTATGATGTCATGATATACCTCTTGCTAACCTTTATGGATACAGGTAGTTTAAGTTAGATGTATGTTAAGGTTTTACGTTCCTTCAGGTATCGCATTTATAAATAAAATGTATTTGTAGATCATTTGTATTTATGACCATATGTATATTAACCCTTGGTTTGTATTATTATTTAACCTACCCGTTTAGGTTAGAAGCCTCATATTTAATTTATTTATCGCTTTCTTTTCTTTGTTCATCGCTTTATTTATTACTTTCCACATGTGTGTGATTAACTCTAACATAATAAAAAATGACTAGAAATAAATTGAAATATTTCAAAGGTGGTGACATGAATGTAATTAAAACTCAAATAAAGACAAATTAGGTAACTCATCTAGACTCAAATCTCTTTACTACGATGCGGTTTAGGTGTAGCGAATCTAGGCTGTACCGAATTTCCATGAAGAGTATATTCGGGTGGTGACTCTGTAGCAACGTAGGTGAGAGTTTTAGGCCTCGAGCCTTTATAAAAATTTTCTTTCTTGTTTCCTTTATTCAAAGCCCCCATGTCACGAGTCCTACACCTTGTTATGATCGTGCGGGTCCAAACATGTCATCCGCTTATAACCAAGAAGGTATTTTTTGATTTTTTCAGTTTACGTGATGTCATGATACTTCATGAGGGTTTGAAAACCTTAAACTAATTAAAAGCATGAGTTTGTAAGAGTTAGTGGCTGCATAAAAGAATTTGGTTAGTGTGACGTACATGGTGTGAAATGTTTTTTTTTGCATGTGTTAATGGATGGAAAGCGATTAAACACATAACACGTAGCATGCATGCAATAATAATTCTTCCAACCATATGCCTCTCACGGAGTAAAAGGTATATCTTCTAAATTTAGGCTTGGATCATCTTAACACCATGAGAATGTCAAGGAGCGAACCTACATAAATCATGTAGAGACATTTTGGTACACCCTAAGGCAAGTTACTATAATGATGCTATATGAGTTCGTTCACATGGGTTGCTGATGTAGAAGGCTATTATTGCACTATGATACACTCCAAGCCTCTCCCCAAACAGGTGTGAATGAGAGAGGTACACGCGATCTAGTAATAACTGATCCACGCATTAGCCAACCTCGATCCCTATGGGGTCACAAGTGATACTTTCATGGCTTCACACTAAAAATGTGGCACTCTAACCTTAAGGCTAATCCTTCTAATGCATATACTTTTGGTGAAATACTTTAGAGGTGGATAAACTCATTTAATGACTTTTCAATACTCATCAAAGTCATTTAAACTTCTATGTTTTAAAATAAGAAAGATTGCCAATAGATTCGCCACTATGAGCAGACAACGTTTCGGACCCGCAAGGTCTCCACAAGGCACCGACCCCATAAGATGGGGCGTTGGGTTTTACTTTAGGAAATAAAAGCTTTAGAAAGACACTAGGCCTAAACCTCTAGCCTACATTATGGAGTCGCCACCCAAATCAACACTTCTAGGAAATTCAGTACAACTTAGATCCGCTAAGCGTAAACCGCACTATAGTATAAAGAGTCTGAATGAGTTACCTACCTCATCATTATTTGAGTTAAGATTACAAGCAAGTCACCACTAATATATTTTGATTATTTTTCTAGTCATTTTCATTTTATGTTAGCATTTTACAACACATACATGCGAAAAGCAATAAATAAAACAATAAACAAATGAAGGAAAGTGATAAAATAAATGAATACAAGGCTTCTAACCTAAGGAGTGGGGTAAATAATAATACAAACCAGGGGCAATATACAAATGACCATAAATACAAATGATCTACAAATACATTTTTAATTACAAAGTGCAATACCCGAAGAAAAAATAAACCCTAACATTTAACTTAAATCTATGTGCATCCAAAAAGGTTAGCACGAGATATATATCACAACATCATGCTATAATTAGCATACAAAACAAGATGAAGTTAGTAACAAAAGTGGGGATTTCAGGTTCCTAGCACGCTTTTATTTGAAAATAATAATATTAGACTCAATTTATAATCATATTTTATTATTTCAGGTATATGGTATAAATTTGGTCGGTTATCGGGCAAAATATATTTCTCGTCGTGTGGAGCCCAAAAACAGTAAGAAAATGCACAAAATTAGGCTGAAAATGCAAAACTGAGGGGTCTGGTTGGGTTTGGACTAACCGGTTGGTACTTGCCCCTATAAGGGGTCGGTCCCGACCTGACAAGGAAATACCAATCTAGGGCCCCCTTTCTCTTACGAGAAATAGGAGGACCAGACCAGCCCTCCCTATGGGTCTGTACCACTCCCAGGGTGTGCTGGTATCGGTTCGACTGCATAAGTATCGGTCTGCTACCCTAGGATGGACCGAACAAAACCTAAAAATAAAAAAAATGCACAAACCACTCCAAGAGTCTCTAAAAGTTTAGAATCTTAAACCTTCGACATGAATCAGTGACTTTAGGAGCCAGAATACCTCGAGAAGAGATCCCCACAGCCTTCAGTCCTGATTTTTTGATGGATTTTTGTGAGAGAATAGGAAACCTGAGAGCTAGAATTTTTATTTCTAACTCTTACGAACCCAAGGAAGTAAGATTGTTTTTGGAGAAAATGTTGAGGAAAAGGCTAAGTAGAGCTTTTCCTAACTTTTTCCTTGAAATCCAAAGAATTTCTCCATGTAAAAAACTCTAAGAATGGAAAATCCCCTTACAAAACCTAATTTTTAGGTTTATACAGTGGTAGGTAAAAATGGTAATAATGAATTAGGATTAGGGGTAATTTTGAAAATTGAACAAAAAGCTGTGACGAAAAAGTCATCCGAAACCGGCCTTGCCATCTAGTCCCAGGCTGGTTTGTCTTGGTGCGCATAGGAAGGGTCTTTTTGGATTTGTGGGTTTATTTTTTGTGGTTTTTCAGGTGATTTTCGAATGGTTTGACAGTTTGGAAGGGTCAGTTCGACGGTTATGGTTTCCAAAACGCTCGAAGATCTCCTCTGAATGTCTCATAACCACTATGTGAATCATTAGAATTGGAAAGTAAGGGAAAATATTTCTCATCATCACTTCACGAGAAGGACCAAGAATCTCATGCTCACAAATCTACTTAAATTTTTTAAAATTTTCATTTGGATGGGGTTGAAATATGATTAATTAGTCATTTGGATTCGTAATAATGTTAGCATTTATCAGTGATCTCACAAGGTTGGACTATCAGGCTCAAATTAAATGGAATTCTACATGTTTCCACATAATTTATTTCAAAATTTTTCTGGATGACGCTAGAATGCGGTTAATTAGTCTTAGGGATATCTAAAATAGGAATTGTAATGAATGTCTAGATTTTAGATTTATTAATTAATATGTCCTAAACAGCATTTAATTAAATTTTTATCTTAAAATACTTTCATTATTCTAATTTTACATAATCCAGCTTTTCATCTATTCTAATTGAGCACTCATCACGATCTCTTCCTTTAGCTACGATTCTCATCTCCTATTTTTTCTCATCCTTCTAATTGCGATTTCAGCTTTGATTTCCTCATCTCTGATTTCTTTTCCTCCTTATGATTGCCATTTCAGATTTGATTTTCTTATCTCTGATTTCTTCTTCTCCTTCTAATTGTATTTTGATTTTCTCATCTTCGATTTCTTCTCTTCTTGATTGAGATTTCAGCAGTGATCTTTTGGTTAGTTTTTTTATTCTTCTTCTGTTCGCATTCTGATTCTTCTTTCTTCCAATTCATTAGTATTCGGTGAATTCTTTGTAAGTTTTTGTCTTATTTAATATTTTTTTCTAGTTTCACTTTTTTTAATTTTAGTTTTTCATTTTTTGTTCCAATTTGCTTAATTTGTATGATTTTTGTTTCTTATTGCAATTGTTCTTCTTTGATTATAATTATGATTATGATTATGGATTCTGATTATGTTTCTGTTTCTGCTGTTTTTTTGTAAAATCACTTAGTTTTGAGAAATTATCATATTAGGGGAGACATTAGTCACAAAGCTTATGTTATTTTTCATTATAATATATATGTAAAAAACTTTGTCTCTTTTCGGATATTCAGTGGAGCTCCTAATTACTAGTTGTTCAACAGCGAATTAATGATTCAGTGTTAATCTTTTTCTCTTTAATTCCTTTCATGTTACAAACATTGATGATTTCTTTAATTATACATTTTTTTGAGGAAAGAGCTTACTGCTTTAATCTTACATTTTGGATTATACCTTTTCTTAGTTTCGATTATCTTTTTTATGACTTTATAAGTTAATGTTTGTTGAATTTGGTTTCTTATTAGTATTAAGTTAGGTATAATCCTTGTTATTTCTTATATTCAGATATGGAGTTTTTGTCCATTGTGGTCCATTATGGTGGTAATTGGATAGATTCGTTTCATTACGTTAGTGGCGATACTTGTGGCATTATGGTTCGGAAGTTTGTTGATTTTGCTGAGTTTAGGTGTGCTTCGAATACTTTTGGCATTTTTTTTTGAATATGTGTCAATTCTAAAGCAGGAAATTCGATTTATACTTTTGATTTTTCAAATGTCTTATTGCTGAGATTATTGATTTGAATATTGATCAAATGTTTAAGATTGAATATAAGCTTCAAGGAAGATGCAAACCAATGGAAATTAAGAATGATATGTCTTTGATGTTTTTTCTTCATCTAAGATTTGATTCGATGAACGTTGTTGACTATCTTATTTTTGTGAAAAACTTATCAAATTCCTTGCTTGTATCTGAAGGTAATTCTTACATTTTTTAAATTTACAATGCAACAAATTCGTTTTTTGGATGTCTTATGTAATAAATGTAGACCAAAAGCATTTGTGGTTGCTTTAGTTATTAGTTTTAATAGCATAAACCTTTTGCAAAATAGATAGTTTATTCTGTTTGGTTTATCCTCAGAATTCTATTTTATTAGATATCAGATTCTATAATAGTCGGGTGTTGTATATTTAGATTTATATATCTGTGTATGGTACAATATTTTTAGTTATTTGGCATTTTTCTTACTTGGCTTTTTTGTTATTTTTGCTTTTTAGGTGTTAAGAATGATTTAAGTATAATGGTTGTTGATGAGTTAAGTTCTACTATAGTTTCTGGGTAGAATATTATAGTTTCTACAGTGTAGGATGATAGTGATTATTCTATGTTTTTAAGGAATATTAGAGAAAGAGTTGTTGAAGATATGGATATTATTTTGGATGACTCAAATATAGTGGATGATGTGAACACTTGCTTTATATCCGTTACTGACACTAATATCCAATCTATTTTTCCCGGTCAAGTGTTTATAAGCAACATTATTTTAAAGGATTCAGTAATCTTTTATGCAATTAGGAATAAAATTCAGTTTAAAGTTTACAAGTCATGTCCAAAACAGTTTTAGCTTTCTTGTATAGATGAGGATTGTTCTTGGATTTTAAAGGCTTCTACAAAAAGGGATAGTGGAGCTTTTGTTCTAAGGGAGTATAATGGGACTCATATTTGTAACTTGGCTGTAAGAAAGGGTGAGAAAAGACAAGTTAGTAGATCAATTGTAGGGAAACATATAAAGGATCTTTTTTGAGGGAGAAGAGGGTTTATACAGTTGGTGACATTATCTATGATATTAGGAATAATCTTGGGGCTGAGATCAATTATTCCAAAACATGGCAAGGTAGAGAAGTTGTATTGAATTTGATTAGAGGTTCTCCAGCAGAATCGTATAGTAAGATTCCAAGTTTCTTGTATGTTTTGTAAACAACAAATCCAGGTTATGTCGTTAAGTTGGAGAAAAGAGATAATAAGTTCCTATACCTTTTCGTTCTATGAAAGCTTCGATTGAAGGTTTTGCTCACTGCCATCCTGTAGTTATGGCTGATGCAACATTTCTGAATAGTTGTTATGGAGGGTCATTGTTTTCTACTTCTACTCCAGATGCTGCATGTAAATAATTTGCTGTTAGTTTGTTTTATGTTTCTGATAACAATGTTAAAGTTGTATTACTGACTGTTGTTTTATATAAATATCAGTTCTGCAACTTTGATTTATATGGCTGCTCATATATATAAGTAAATTGATATGCATGTTGTTACTTTGGTTTTAATTATATGTTATTTATCATGTTGTTTCTTTTTTCTTATGATTAATTATGCACTTGTTATGACTCTTATTATACCAGATTCGAAACTAGTATAATATATGTTAGCTGAATTAATATACACAAGCTGAATTTGATGAACATGAACTAATTTTGATATAAGTGAGCTGGATTTTCTATCTAATATAGTTTATAATGTTCTAATCTTTTATGTATTAATATTTTATATATGTTTTTGAGAATGGTATATAT
>CATIWQ010509035.1:0-14127 GCA_949673415.1 Euphorbia schlechtendalii
ACGTCTATATTATTATCATGTAGCTAAGAAACTTTTCTTAGCTGCCTTCCTAACCATCCAACTAACTACTCTCTGCCAAATTTTCTGACACTGCCACTCACAATGCAGACTACTAATCTGCTAAATTTCCAGAAATCCACGGGTCATCCCCAAACAAAAAAGATTGGCCATTACCATGTGAATTAATGTCATTCCTTAAATTAAGTTTCCGCAATTTCAACTTGTCTCACAAGACTTATTACTGCCTCAAAAACTTAGTCTTTAAAGCTTATACCGAATTACCTACGTTCCCATATAGACCTTCCAACAGTTTTTTCACTAAAATTATGCTCATTCTTGATATAAGTTCTTATTTTCAGCTAAATATTAATGTAGTTCTATTTCTATGTAAATTCACCTTTATGATTATGGCAGATCATTAACATTTACTTCTAATTTTGGTGATTCGGCCTTTCATTTTTACTCATCTTCCCTGTTATTCTATGCACCAGGGGCTTGGTTGGCTACAGGAGTGTGTTCAGCAGTGATACTCGTGGAACAGGATTTATGCATCGTGCCTTCCTGAGTATGTCTGCTTTACTCTAGATTCTTCTAGTTTTATTTGTGATTTTTTACTCTCTAAATTCCTAAGGGTAGGGGATTAGGGTATAAAAATATTAACAATTTCCGTCCCCTCTGCCTGTGAATGACAAATGCTTAGCTTAAATGCTTACAAATACTACAAATGTATATTCCTGTTAACTGCTAGTAGACTGACTAAATGAAGAGTGGAATTTGGGTTGGTCTCAAGTTTATTTAATTGAAAATTTTGAAAAAGACAAGTTTCATTGAATCAGTATAATTATGAGGTTTGCATATTTGATTATCCATATCCATTCGTAATTCTTTGGCAAATGTCAAATCATCAATATGCATAATTGTATCAGTTTTCTACTCAATTTTTTTTATTTATTTAGAAATTTTCCTCTCAAAAATTTTATGTTGCTCATATCAAACTATTATTCTGTTTGCAGCGTATGCAAAGCATCGGGGTCCTCTTGGAAATGTTAGGAAGGGAGTATTGGTATGTAATACCTCGTGTTTTATTTTCCCATGATATGACTGCAACAAGTGGAAGTAGCGGGCGTTGTCACACAATTTTGACAACAGAATGCCAAATGATAGCATGTTTAAAGAATTTAGAAGGGATTTCAAAGAGCTTATTTTTATAATATTCTCAACTATTACTATATAGGATTCAATTTAATGGGAGCTATGCCATGGTTCCTGTGGCTATATTCTTACATTATCTGTTAAAGAAATGACTATTTTTCATCTTACTAATAGGAGCTGTGACATGGTTCCTGTGGCTATATTCTTACATCATCTGTTAAAGAAATGATTTTTTTTTCATCTTACTTTTTCTTTTGTCTCGTTGTAGCTTTTTAATGTCTTGTTCTTCATCATATTTGGAGTTATAATGGGATTCTTTACTTGACTGTTATACTCTGATTATCGTGACCTGAGGGGATCATCTTGTGTTCAATGCAAATGGCTCTGAATTTCACTTAAAATAACAAGAGAAAAAAGGAATTTCATTTTTGACTAACTATTCACAGCTACTTGAATTAGCAATATATCGCTGCTTTTGTGTCTAGTATCTGATTGATTTGAACATTTATTTGGTATTGAACAGGTATCGATGGGCTATGGTACAACCACATTACACGCATTAATGAGTTTGGAAGCTCGTGGAACTCTCTTTGTTTCTCCGGGAATGGAGGTTTCCTCCTCTTCTGATTTCTACCCTTTCCTGCATGTTTGAATTTAGTTTTCCCATGATTTGACCATTTTGCACTTTATTTTGCAGGCATACGACGGTATGATTGTCGGCGAACATTCTCGGGATTCAGATCTTGATGTAAGGATTAATATATAGCAAGTACACTTGGTTCTTTCTCTCGAAATAAATGAAAACTGAAGTTAATTTCTTTGTCACGGATAAAACTGAAGTTAATTTCTTTGTCACAGATAAACCCAGTTAGAGCTAAGGAACTTACCAACATTCGCGCTGCTAGCAAGGACGAGACTGTCAGACTATCTCCACCTCGCCAGGTATGTAACCAACTATTGCATTTTTTTTTTATTTCTTTTATTATAAATTTGAGAAATTTTTTTATTATCATACATATTAAGAAAATTGGCATGGCTGATATGTAAACTAACATTCGAACAATAATGTGCAGATGACTCTTGAAGAAGCTATTGGATATGTAGCATCTGACGAACTTATTGAGGTGATTTTCTATTCAACTTCTATTTTATTTTTATGTTTTGAAAACATTTTCTTGATTATATGTTAATCTTGTTTAGCACAGAAGATCTGATGTTGTATTTGATGTGCAGGTGACTCCGAAAGCTATTCGGTTAAGGAAAAGATACTTGGACGTTAACAAGCGAAAAACAATGAGCAAGAGGCCAAAGGAATGAAATGTAGTCTAATAGACACATTTTTGTAACACTGTTCCTCACAGTTGCAGGTACACAAACTGTACTCATCCGTAGCTATATTTAGACATTACCATAGAAAATATTCTTTGATAAACATAGAGGGGCTTGTAATCACTTAAGCAAACAATAAGGCCATGATAAGTTATCATCCCAACATCATGTAACATAAGTTCAATGCCAAACTTATTTTTTGCTATTGGCATTCGGCAACTATTGCTGGACATTGTCTTTTTGTCGATTGATTCACACATTAACCTGTGCTCATGTATGAGTTGGAGATGAAATATTTTGTTTTAATCTGTTTCTATACATTTATGTGTATAATTATTTGTAGACATGTCCAATGAAAATGGATTGAGGTTAATTTCTTCTTATTTATGATCGTATAGAATTGAGTTAGAGGACGAGAGTTCAATTAAAAAGACCAAAATTCAATCTAAATTTATGTGCCTCGAGCCAAATACATCAACATGATATTAACATCTAGCTTGATTAAATAACCTCCATATATTTTATGCAATTCATCTGCGATTCCTATTTTTTGTACCTGAAAATGACAAGCAAGATTAGAGGCATCAATCGGTATAGACCTACTAGCTTTACCATTTCTTGTTCGTATCAAACTAATTATCGGGACTTGTAAAATGTAAGAGACTTTCAAAAATAACTAACCGTTGATCAAGAACGTTCCATGAAGTTGAAAAGTTCCGAAACGTGAAGGAACAAGATTCTTTATAATAATTTAAAAATCGCAATTTGGCTTTATTTTATTGGGAATTAAACTATGCTTCCTTGCCAACAAATTGACTCTTGTTTTTCTTTAATCATTGTTTTAAATTATTGATTTCCCAAATGACTTGTTCAATTCCAGTGTCTTCTTCATTAAGGTAAATTCAACTCACATTGTTGAGTTCGCACTGTTACGCTCAAGTTGGATATTTAAAACGATGTGATTCATCGTGTTACTTTTCAACATGTTATAGTATCCAACTGGGGTGGAAATTTGTAATTGCACATTTATTAAATCTTTTGATTGTGCGAAGTTGGCTGAATTATAACATAAAACTCGGTTAAGTAAAGAATGTTTGGATGAATTTTATAATGACTAAATCAATAAATGAAGAAAGAGGACGTAATCAAGGAGAAGTTGTGACAAGAATCCTTGTTAGATTTAAGAATAAAAGCTTATTTCTTTGTATGGAAAGAGAATTGTATGCTTAAATTATCTACCCTAATAGAGTAAGTTTTAAGACTTACAAAATGTGATGTTGTTTTCTTAAACTTATTCCATATTTTGTAAGGCGGTTGAATTTTTACATATCTAATTAACCGATAACTATATAAGTTGAAAATTTTCATCTTTGGTTAATATTGTATCTTTGTACGAGCATGTTTTATTTTATTTCAATTTAGTTTAGTTACATTTTATTTCAATAAATTAAATAGCTAGATAACTAGTTGCTGGTTAGTATACTATTATTGACTTTGATAAATGTTCCACGAAAATTCATTCCATTTTTTTGTAATATTTACCAAATTATGGATATTATTAGCTTTTTTTATATAATAGATTATTATTAGCTGTCAGAACTAATTTATTTGGCAGAAAAATAGAAGTATCTAATTTTACAAAATAAGTTGAGAATTGAATATTAAAATAGGTTTCATTTGTTCTTTAAAAAATATATAATATTAGGCAAAAGCAAAATCTAAAAATATCAAAAACCTTTCAACAACTTCTCTTCTGCAAATCTAAGCGCGCTCTCTCCTCTTTCTAGGAAAGAAAACATGACAAACAATGTCAACAATTTTGAATTCAAATGAAAGCAACGGCATTTCCTGGTAGATAGATAGATTTCCATTTTAGATCTATCTGCCATAGTAAAATCTATATATATTGACAAGAATTTGAATCCAGCCCGTTTCTGTTTCAAAGAACCCACATTTCCCATCCTTTTTTCTGCTGTCTATCGAAAAGCAAAATTCCCCATTTCAATTTGATCTCCAATTTCAAGCAACCCTAATTTGGCATTTCAGTTTGATCCCTAATTTCAAGTACCCGTAATTTCGCATTTCAAATTGATCCCCAATTTCAATTACCGAGGGGAATTCGGGTTCAATGGGGGCTTACAGAGCAGACGATGATTATGATTACTTGTTTAAGGTGGTTTTAATTGGGGATTCTGGGGTTGGGAAATCCAATCTGCTGTCGAGATTCACGAGAAATGAATTCAGCCTTGAGTCCAAATCCACAATCGGTGTTGAATTCGCCACTCGCAGCATTCATGTAGATGATAAGGTGGTTAAGGCTCAGATTTGGGATACTGCTGGCCAGGAAAGGTAATGTTTTATTTTTTGTTATAAATCATTTTCAAATGTGCCTGCATGGTGTTTGGTGAATTGATTATGAGAGAAAAATGCATTTACTCAATTTTTGCTTACCATATTAGATCTGTTCCTTCAAGTGCTTTAGAGCTGCAGAATTACTGTTTCTGTTTGGATTTGGTTGATTTGGGGAAGAGTTTTAAAGGCAACATTTTAATGGGGTTGGATATAGCAGATTTTGAATACTGACTCCTGTTGATTAGAACGTGTTTGTTTGATCCTGGTAGATTTTATTTGGCAGTACTGGTTTTGGGGTCCTCTGAATATTTCTGCAATTCTGTTAGCATGTTCATGGCATGCATGTGCTATGTCCGACACTTTTTTTAATTCCATTCACAGACCCTTTCAAAGGTTTCATGCGAGTGTTCAAAAATTGAACATAACCGAAATAATTAGATTACCGACCGTACCAACGAATATTGGTTTATCAATTCGGTTTTAGTCCCGAGAGTTCGATTTCTGTTCTTTCATTTTATATAGTTTCAATTTATTAGATCTGGTCGGTTTCAATTGAAAAATAATATATATATATACTTTTCAAACTATTGATGTCAATATTGAAGATTTGGTATTTTTAAATTCAATAATTGTACTTTTTTCTGTAACTTAACTATTTAAAGCAATTTTTTTTTTGTTGAAATTTAAACATTGCCAGCCATCAATCAATCCATATTAGGTGGGTCGGCTATATAGATCTTCCCACGACATGAAACTTTATCACATATCAATTGCTCATTAATATTTAATGAGCGTATATATTTCGAAATAGTTTCCTTCCACCTGATCTTAGATCTACCTGTCTTCGAATTAGTTTAAAATAATTTATGCATTATTGTGAGATGATGCATCGTTATAAGTTATTTTAATTGTATTGCTTGAAAATGAGTGAACTAATGCTACTACCGATTTAATCTTCTCGAAAGAACAAAGTTTCCTAGAATCCAATCGCGCATAAGACAATGCAAAGATAACGTTTCATTGATTTTATTTCCGATTGATATCATCGTGCACGATTTTCTTCAGGTACCGCGCAATCACTAGCGCGTACTATAGAGGAGCAGTGGGCGCCTTGGTGGTGTACGACGTCACCCGCCACGTCACCTTCGAGAACGTGGAGAGATGGATGAAGGAGCTCCGCGACCACACCGACTCCAACATTGTGATCATGCTCGTGGGAAACAAGGCCGACCTGCGCCATCTGCGGGCCGTCACAGCCGAGGACGCCACGTCATTCGCCCAGAAGCAGAGCACCTTTTTCATGGAAACCTCCGCCCTCGAGTCCCTCAACGTCGAGAACGCTTTCACCGAAGTGCTGACTCAGATCTACCGCGTCGTCAGCAGGAAAGCTCTCGAGATCGGGGATGACCCCGCGACCTTGCCAAAGGGGCAAACCATTAATGTCAAGGACGACGTTTCTGCCGTGAAAAAAGTTGGATGCTGCTCCGCATAGAGTTTTTTCATGTCTTGTATTTTGTTGTATTATTTTTAGTCATATTCGACCCTTCATGTTAGGTTATGTTTCACTGCTTCGATTTGGGAATTATTTAAGGTACTTATGTTTTTTTTAACCAATTTGATTGATTTCTGCATTAGCTTGTAATATGCTAGTAGATTCCTCAAGCTTGTCTCGAAAATGGTTAATATCGGTTTCGCTTATTAGAGGTTAATTCCATTAAAAAATTTTAATGTTGTGAATTTAAAATTTCTTACAGTTTAATTTATGGTCTAAGTTATTTGAAGGATTTATATGTTTAAAATATGGCATGGAGTAATTTATGTCTACACTTATTTTGATTGAACAATTTATGTGACAATAGTAACATAATTTGATATGAAAATAACATTAGGGGTTTTAATGAAGTGAATGCATAAAAGAGGGGGTAAAAATGGAAAAAGCCATTCTTACTTCTTTACCCTAAAATTATCGTTAGATATAAAATCAACATCACTCAGGTTTATAACCCATGGCAGCGGTCGGCGGCGACTGGCGGGTGGATGATTGAGGATGAGCGTAACGGAAGAGTAATCGAAGCGGCATAAATGGAGGAATATGTGGATAAATGGAAATTTCTGAGGGGACCGTGATGTCCTTTTTTATGTTTAAATAGTTTTCAATCTGAATCGAAACTCCATTGCTGCTCCTCTTCCCTTTCTTCCTTTTCCTCCTCCTCGCACTGGTGTTGCCGATTGTCTTGCTATGGAGCCTAGTGATGAATGCTGAAGGCTCCAACTTTTTGTTTCACTTTTTCATCGCTGAGTTTTTTTTGAATTTATTAATTGTTCAAAATCTTTGACTTTAAATTCAAAAAGGAATTCAATTCACTGCAATTTAGATCAAGTTACTTTCACCTGCCATATGCAATTGATGTTCAAATTTGAGCTGAGCTGTTATATGCATGCTTAATCACTTATTAGTATGGAGCTCGATTATCAGTTTCTATGATTTTATTTGTATTTTGCTTTCACATTACGTACAAGTTTAATGGATATTAAATACCGTTGCTTGGTCACTCAAGCGATAGTCTTTGGAAATTTCTCTTTGCTAAAATATAGTTTAATTTATTGTATAAGTGACATTTCTGATCATAGTTGCACTATGCCAAATCGGCTATTATTAAGTTTTCTTTGTTGGAAGTTCATTTAGTGTGTAAAATTAATGAATTTTGTTGTATAGTCTGGTAAATGAACTTTCTTTGGGTTTTGAAGCTGGTATATAATCGTTAAAAGTTTGTTACAGGTCAACCATTTTTGTTGAGGGGAATGGTAGTCGTTGATGTAGGTGAATTCTGTACATGTGCCTTCTTTATTTGCATAGTACCATTAGACAATGGCTTTGTCGCTTCTAAGTTGCATCTGGAAGCTTCTCTCTGTGTTATCTCATTCTGCAAAATGGGTAATTGGTCAAATTATGAACACCATTAATAAACTGAGGTCCAAGCTGAAATATATGTGTTTTCTAGAAGTATTTTTGATAAAATTTTCGTAAATCTTCTCATGCTGTTGGTTGGAGCAGTGCCCTGCTACATTGCTATTGCTAGGTGTGTTTCCTTTTGATGAATTCATTCACAGTTGCGTTCTTTTTATGTAATTTTTTTGTTGATTCTGGACCATAGTAGTCAAAGGCGTAACTAGGTTCTCGGGCGAGCCCTTGCGCCTTTAGGGGTTTTAGGCTAAATTTTGCGCCTAGAGCGCCCAAGGCGGCCAAAAAGCCCAAGGCGCGGCCTTGCGCCTCAGCGCCTTGACTACTATGTTCTGGACAATTGTTTGACATAGTTTTGGAATTTGGGCTGTAAATTTTATTATGCTATTGGGCTAATCTTAAATTTGAAACTTCTAAAATGTTTCAAGCATATTTATTACAAGGCTCGGTGATCGAAAATCGAGTTGGTTGATTGAAATGTGATATCTAGTCCATCTTTGTAGGGGAAAACAATGCAATGAAGGAGGTGAGTTTTTATCCTCATTTTCTTGAAAATAGTTTTGTGATATATGCAAGTTGACTAAAATGTGGCGTTTTCGAAAAAAAAACGTGTAAGAATATTCAAATACTGTCTAGAGTTTGGATTCACACTATGTGGGTTCATATGTATTTCAGGACATTTAAATGCATGCAAATGGTGAAACAAAATGGTGATTTGAATGTTATTTTTTTCATGACTTCAGCTTGTTCTCCATTTAGAACCTTCATATCTATCTGAATCATTACATATTCACTGTTTCTTCAGGTCTTATTATAGTATTAACTAATAAGGATTTGTGATGCAACCCAAATTTTCTTGGAATTATTGAGGTATCTATAATAATATTACTATTAATTTTAATTCTTCACATCAATTTTATGATAAATTACCAATCAAAATCTTATAAAGCTGAAATTAAAAGCTTGACCAGGAGCTTGCAGAGCAGATAACGACTGTCAAATTCATTACATTATATTGGGGGATTTTTTTTTTTTCAGTTTTATTATTTACTTTTGTTTCGTGCAATTACCATTGCATACCGTGGGGGAGTTGGTGGTTCTTGTTATCTCTGCGGTTATTCTGAATGTCAACTGAAACCTTTGAGAATGTGGAGTCACAACTAACCAACTCAACGCCTCCACAGAGTTCGTTTGTATAATTAGCCTAGTTTTAGTGTTAATTGGTGAATGGTTTAAACATGGAATTAGAAAGTTGCATGAATTGATCTCAATTGATATATCAGGTCTCGTCTAACTTCTGGCTTTGATACCTGAGTTGTTACTCCCCATATATGGTTTAGTAAATGGTTCAACAGGCATGACAATTCCTACTTGAACATGTTTTAGGCGTTCAAAAGTTCCAAATAACCTCCTAAATTTTTTGAAATAACCTTCTAAACTTGCAAAAAGTGCACTAGTTTACTCTTTTAATATCACATATTAAAATCTGATTGGATAGAGCAATTCAGGAAATGACAATTTAAAAAAGTCAAAGTCAATCAAAAGTTAACACGTGGTATTGGGGAACTAGAGCAATTTTTGAAAGTTCAGGGGTTATTTGGAATTTTTGAAAGTTAAAAGGAAAATAAGACAAGTTTCGAGGGGCTTCAAATGTATTAAACCTATGTTTTACTGACTAGTAGGGTATAGTTTTCTGCCTTTGCTTGGCTTACGTTCTATTTATTTCAACATTAATGTTGAGTAGGGTCTTTTTACCGGTAGCTACTACATAATACAATGTCTAAGAGGACAAAGGTTTTATTACATTGAAATGTTGAAAAGGGTTGCTTGCAAGATCGTGCTCTTACTATCTTGTTGCCAGCAAGGCTCTTAATGTTTGGTTCACTCAGCATCCTTGCCAAGGAGACAGGCTATTGATGTGCTTGTGAAGATTGGGACAGACCATTAATGTTGTAAAGAGGAAACCATTTGTTGCTGGGAGTTTCTTTCGCTTATGCAAACATGAGGTTTAAGCAGCGTGAAGAGAAAACGGTTACCGGAAAAGCTATGCTCATTTGAGGAATAGAATATTACAAGTTTCTCGCAGAGTGTATATGAGCCGTAAATTGTTGATTTTGTTCTTATTTTAGTTTAATGTTTACAAAAATATATTCTTAAGAATTCATTATACGTTTTTATGTTTAGATTTTGCATTTTTTCATTATTATGTTTTGACTTTACATTTTTACATTCTGTTATAATTATGTTAAACATCTATCATATGTGCATGTGTTATCTTTTATATATTTACTGTATTATCTATTATATACATGTTATGTATCTAATTTATATTTATGTTTATATCTCATTCACCTAAACTATTTTAACACATCTGTTATATACCTAATATATATCAGTTATATATCTAGAACGTAAAAAAGAAAATTTGAAATAGTTTTTACATGATAATGTAAAATTAAAATTCGAGGAAGATTTTCTTATAATTTGATAAAAGTTACCTTAGGCATTTACTGAAAACCCTTGTAAATTTTATACACTCGATTTTCTTGTATCTGCTTAGACAAAATGTGATTTCAATTTAAATAATCTATTTCACAGCCACGCTAGGTGAGATAATTTATATAGATCAATGTTTTAAAAGGTGATAGGTGCTAGTCGGGCAGCTGAAGTCTCTGGGGGACTAGGTGAATTATTGTTTTTTTTAAATTTTTATATATATTAATAAATTAGAATCGCAAATTTAAAAAAAACACATATATTTTATATAATAAAATTAAAAAATCATATAATAACATTTTTCTAGTCTTTGACAATACTTTTTAGGGTTTTTAGCAATATTTTTCTGAGCTTTGATAACATTTTCTAGGTTTTGATAATACTCTGCTCTTTGATCACCTTAAATTGTTCAATTATATAAAACTGTGACAGTGTTAAAAAAAAACCCTACCTAAGCGCCTAGGGGACTGCCTTAGCATCATGAACCACTATCCAATATCATATGTTCATTAATATCAAACACATACATATCTTTTAAATAAGGTCTAATGCATCTTAAACCCCTCAACTTGTCCCTAAACTCCATATTCCCCCTCAACTTTGAAGTGTTCTCAATGCCTCCCTGAACTTATCTTAATGTTCTCAATTTCCCCCTGAACTTATCTAAATGTTCTCAATTTTCCCTGAACTTGTCTAAACGTTCTCAATGCCCCCCTGAATTTGTCTAAACGTTTTCAATTTCCCCCTGAATTTTGAAATGTTCTCAGTGCCCCCTGAACTTATTTAAACGTTCTCTAACACCCCCTCTATTTAACGTTGCAAGTTGCGTTAGTGGATCAACAAACATGAGTGCGTTAATGAAAAAAATTATTTAAAAAAATTAAAAAAAATAGATATCCCAATATTAATATTCTAACGTTACAAAAGTCCAAATCCTTAAATCGTTCTTCAAATAGCGGGGGTGATGGAGTGCGGTTTAGACAAGTTTAGGGGGAAATTGAGAACGTTTAGACAAGTTCAGGGGGGCATTGAGAACATTTCAAAGTTCAGGGGGAAATTGAGAACGTTTAGACAAGTTCAAGGGGGGCATTGGGAACGTTTAGATAAGTTCAGGGGGGCATTGAGAACACTTCAAAGTTCAGGGGAAAATATGGAATTTAGGGACAAGTTGAGGGGGTTCAATATGCCTTTAAATAATTTCCCTACATTATATCCTTAGGTCTACATATTCATCACTTCTTGCTTAGTAAATGGAGGATCCACAAGTATTTATAGTGTCACGCCCTCATTTCTAATTCAATTTATTATAATCTTGTGCACCTAAACATATTTGTTTTTGTCACATTAAAAAAATATATTGATAAATAGTGAATCAAAATTATAAACGATTTCGTAAGTTCAATCTAAGTCCACACTATGTGCTAATGTTTAAATGGGAAGCTCAAACGTTATTTAATCAAACCCATGAAATGATCATATTTATGTGTTCTTGCTGGGAACTAATGTAGCATTGTTTATTGCCATAAAAAGTGTTGCCGCCTTCATTGAACATGATGTTAGATGATCTTCTTGATGACCCAACTATTATGACTACTAGTAGTAAATACAGGTAATCAAAGGAAGCCAACAAGACATTGCTATAAAAAAAGGAAAGGATAAAGCATTTCCACATCCCAATAAAGAAACCCACAAATACGTATGCAACCTTGAACCTATCAAAATTTCATCCAATTGCACGCTTTTAGCATAGAGTGTTATAAATTTTACATATTTCTAAATTCCACCCATTAGGTAGACCTCATCTAAAGTATGATGTCTTCGTTAATGGACCTTAATTATCTTCACTAATAAGTATACCTGGTGGAGCTAGGTCGCGGAATCAGTCCAATATAATATAGAGAGTTGTTAATTAAAAGTCAGCAACGAAAGACTCCTTACAGATGGTTACTGGGAAATTATATTACACATTTCTTATGCATGGATGACATGTGTCTCATAAAACATTAAAATAATAAAAAATAATAGCATAAAGTAATTGTACACGATACATGCTATCCTTGCGTGAGAAAGATCCCTGTCCTTAATATAATTTCTCGGGGTTACTACTTACTAGTGGCCAATGACAGTGAGTATTGATCCACCTCTTCTGTCAATGGCAGCGGAAAATTTGGAAATAGCAAATTCGTGGTGTAGCTTATTCTTTCATTTCAAATATGACATAGATGATTTATTACGCCTTATGATTCTTACGATGTGCATCCATACAACACAAATTTCTATACATATGAAGATAAATAAAAAAAATTATAAATGCATAGTACATAGATAATTCAAGGGAATATACATAAAATTATTAAGGTGACCTTTGTTATCCCACAAAAATATCCAGGTATTGCTTTTTACTAGGGAATTATTCAAGGCTGGACAAAATACTACTTTTACATATCACTTTTGAGGCTTGAATTAAATGTATCTTCAATAACTTTTTACTTATTTATTATTAATTTACTAATATATTTAAATTTTGTGTATTATAATCGTTTAACATTTCTAACAACAATCGTGAATTGTATATTAATAATTACAAATTAGTTAATAATAATAACAAACCACAATAGTAACATCATCCGCAATAATTTTGTCAAACATGGCCTAATTAGTCAAATAGCATTATATGTATTTTTATTAGACACTTAAGTATATTATTCACTTTATATGAAATTATTATTTATGGTATTGTATTTTCCTTCTCTCATCTAATTGAATAACATCTCATAAATACCATATCTTCTAAAAGCTATTTGCTATGATGTATTTTTGAGAACTAAATGGAAAGTTATTTATAAAAAAAATATATTATTAATTTGATATTAAAACTTGAAAGTAGGTAGGTTATGACCAATCAGACATAGTCTGAGTAGTACATCCACAAAGTGGGTGGAGTGATCAGGATTCAAATCCTAACACCTGCAATTATTTCAAAAAAATGTAGGTATTTTATTTTTAACAAAATAAATATTACTTTGCATCTTATCAAACCCGATCCTGATAAATTGAGAGCTCTAAACAAAATAATGTTAAAATTAATGAAATGGATTATCGATAAAAATTTATAATAAAAGTTAAGCTATTTTGTGAAAAGTAAAATTCGATTCTATTAACTCTCACATCAATAATTAATTACTTATAAGTTTATCTACCACTAATTATTGTTTATTTTATATTTTTAACATTAACTATTAAATATATAAAATAATTATTTTTGGAACCCTTACGACATGAATCCTAGACAATCGCATTCATTATCCACCCACAAGACCGATCCAGCTTCATATCATCGTTATATCGGTATACCATAACCAATGATATATCATAACCAACGATAATAAATGATAAAAATCATCATAAAATCTATCTATGATAACTTGTAGAGTTATCTGATCTCTCCTTGATGACTTTGGTGAGTCTTGTATTGAGTCAGTTTTATTAAAAAACACTTTAAGCACTATGCGCTAAACGTGGCTAAATGCCCGCTACAATTACCGCGCTGTCACGCGCGTATAAACGCACGTGGACTGGCAACATATTCAAACATGGATAAATTTGATTCAGGTCTCCTTCTTGAACATTTCGATATCTTCCCTTCTTGCTGTGCAAAATCCCAAATTCCTCTGAAAAATTTTCCGATAATCAGAAATTACAATACCGATTTCTCATTCGACAAGGAAGGATAATTACATGGAATCTCAATCGTTCTCTACCAATCGTGCTCTGTTTCGGACTCAAATCCTCCGCAATCACCTACTCACCTCTTCCTCCGGCGATGTTTCAGATTC
>CATIWQ010509047.1:0-11548 GCA_949673415.1 Euphorbia schlechtendalii
GCCATAATACTTTGAAATTGATCAATAAAGGATGAGGGTATTAAGTGAAAAATCAAAAGAAAGAGAGGATAACCAATGAGTTATGCAAAAGGTGAGGAATGGTACGGAGCAGAAACTACAACCATTCATTGAGTGAAAAAAAAGAAAAGCATAGCATGAAAATGGGGTGCAAAGTACAAAGTACTTCAAAAACATATGCTTAAAAGATAAAAATGAGAGAGTGGTATGAAGCATAAAATGCAACCACTGAAAAAAGGGAAGAGTGGTATAGAGCATAAAATGCAACCACTGAGAGTGTTTTAGCATTCTAGGTTGCCTAAAAATGCCTTGAGAGAAATTAATCAAAGTGTGCTTTCTATGTCCTTTATACTTTATACTATGCTTAAGAGAAGGTAATATTCGAGTATGCATATAACGCTTATATGAAGATGCGATTCGGTTGACTCTCCATTAAGAACGAAGGTATGCAACTGAGCTATATAAATTGCACATTACTAATTTGTGGGAAATTTTGAACTTCTACTTGAAATCTTTTGCAACGTGGAATATGGTACTCGCTGCAATAGTCTTTCGCCAAATAAGGTTGAACTTGATTACCGAATTTATACACTTCTGTTGATTTTACCTTGAGGACAAGGCAAAAGTTAAGTGTGAGGGTATGATAAGTGTGTAATTACATTTATTATCACATTAATTTTACACATTAAACGCTATAGTTTTAGTCATTTTTATACTTCATATAAAAGATTTCATATTAAACGCTGTAGTTTTTTTATGCAAATGTAGATACTAGGTAAATCTTGGGAGTAAAATGATCTAAAGTGGAATTCTATGAATAAAGAGTGAAAAAGGTGGAAAAAGATGTGTGGAACTTAAAGATTTAGCTTAGGATCGAAGTTGTCAAAGATCGGTGAAATTACAAGAAGATTTCTGAGTAAAACTCAATTCACTATGGTGACAATCATTCGCGATCGCAACTTGTTTACTTCAAAAACAGAAGTCTGCCAATCAAAGATTCACGGTTGCGACATGTGTATCGCGGTCGCGACTTGGATGATTTTCTGGTATTATCTTCTTAACTAACAACCGCCAGATAAGCATGATCAACCGCCATCAACTACCAACGAACAGATGTCTATCAGGAGTCAACCAATCATGAAAAGGTGAATATCCATTGTAGATTAAATCAAAGCTTCTCAACCAATCACGATGAAGAGATGCAATCTTTCACCAATGGACACAACCCTTCGTTTGGATAGACGCAACCCTTCCAACTCTATAAATAGGGCTCCACACTTCACAGATTTCGTGCACCAAAGTGACACCAAGAGAGAGGAGAATATTAGAGTGCAATTTTAGAGTTACATATAGTGTGTGTAGATGGAGAGTCGCTACGTTCATAAGTGTTAGCGAGAAAATGTTTAAATGATTCGAATCCTTGTGTCGATCACTAGATTTCTCTATATTCTTGAGCGATTGTTGTATAAGTGTACTTGCAAATCACTTACCAATAAAAGTTTTCGTTCTTCAATATTCATTTGTTCGATATTCGCAAAGAATAGCATTCTAGCGGAGGTTCTGTACGAGCCGAGACCGAATTCAAAGCAGACGCAATAATTGCAGGAATTGACGACTCCCATTAAAGAGTGGATACAGTTTAATCAACTTTAGCTTTCACTTGCATACCTCATTACTTTGCTTTGCTTTATACTTATACTTTCTATTTCGAAGTTTATGATATGTCTATGTGTCATAATGCGTATTTCATGCTAGGTATTTTATGTTAATCAAGTTATATTCGTTGGAGTTAATTTTAAGAGTAGTTTCGGGGTTAACAATGCCGTGTATAATCACTGGATTTGTGATATAATGCTATTTAGTGAGCCAACATTTTTGGAATGGTAACTTGCTAAATGTGGCTATGTGAGAGCGACCCGTACTAAGCATAATATTGACGTTGTCCAGGTTTATATAATAGTCTTAATTCGTTTGCGCTAAGTTTAGAAAAGTCATTTCATGTGTTGCTCTACGGCGAATAATTGAACATCTGAGTATTTAGAACCGAGTCTATTAGATTAGTTTAGTGAATCGTAACATCTTTGTTGAACTTACATGTCTTCTCTACTTTCCTTATTTCGTAGGGAAAATCTATATATTTAGATTCTCTAATCTTTCATACCTATATTTTCTAACTCTCCTATCCAACAAACTATACATTATTTTATTTTCTTTTTATTTTATCTTCCTTGTTGATCTTTAGAACTAGTCCTTCCCTATGGGATCGATATCTTTTAAAACTACATCACAACTGTATACTTGCAGTTATCATCATTTTTCTATTTGATAAGGGGTATTGACAACACCTATATTTCACGTGAACAAGTTTTTTGCGCTGTTGATATTTAGCCAAACTCTTTGCATTAAAGTTATTAAACTTATCAGTAGAAAAGTGGCGAACAGCAATCAACGTATTTGTTCCAAACGGATTGGCAAACATAAGTCACACTTTAAACCCAAGCCTGTTACCACACGGGTATTATGGAAGTCAACCTGTTTTGTTCCAAATGGATTGGCAAAACATGAGTTACACCTCAATCACCAGCCTTTCCACACGGGTATTATAGCAATCAACCTGTTTGTTCCAAATGGATTGGCAAATATAAGTCAAATTTTAAAATCAAGCTTATTAACACACGGTTATTACGTCAACCTGCTTTGTTCCAAATGGATTAGCAAAACAATAGTTACACCTCAACCACCAGCCTACTACCACACAGTATTACGATAATCAGCCTATTTGTTCTAAATGGATTAGCAAACATAAGTCACACTTTAAAATCAATCCTATTACCACACGAGTTTTACAAATTCAACCTATTTTGTTCCAAATGGATTGGCAAAATGCAAGTCACACCTCAACCCGAAGCCTACTACCACACGGGTATTATGGTAATCAACTTGTTTGTTCTAAGTGGATTGACAAACACAACCCTCAACATCACATAGATGTCACCTTAACCTCAAGCCCTCACCACATGGGTCAGGTCTTATTATCATTTGAGTTATATCTTTATTACTAACGACTAACCCTGTTTGTTTCAGAAGAATTAACAAACATGAATTTTATCGCATCACGAAATATTAACCCGTTGTGATGCAGCCACATCATATACATCTCACACATCAACATCAAGTTTGTCAAACATGCATTTCATATATGATGAAGCTGTTCGATTGTGTTTGCTTCAGTTAAGGCTTGGAAGAGGCCAGCTTCCCACCTCGTCCGGATTTCCCCCATCGTGGCTTGCTTAGAGAACTTTCCATCAAAGGGTATTCCTCACACTGATTCTAGCAAAGACTCGAGTTCAGATTTGGGTTCGAGTTTAAGTTCAGATTTTGGTTCGAATCGGAGATCAGCCTTTAGTGCAGGTTAGAGTTTCAGGATGACGAATCCTCAAGGTAGTCATGGGATAGATGAGCAGATTTCACACGAGGTGCGAATTGTCCAACAAATCCTGTTAAGCACCGGTTCAGAAGTTGCCAACGCTCTTAGCACCATTCTCTATAGTGATCAATTTTCTCAAGTGCTGCAATTCCACCTTCGTCCACATAAGCCAAAGAACCGTACTTCAGATAGACTCTCAAATTTTGAGATAATTAAGAATATCCAGGATCCAATTGCTACCGACTATCCTAAGGCCTGGGGGCTAGACTCTGCTCCTAATACTCACCTATCATCAAGTTGCCTAGTTGGAAATCCTGTCACAGCTTCCCAATTTAGCGCAGGAACCTTGCAACCCCAATACCACCATGACCAAAGTGGGTTAATGCTATCCCAAGCACCGAATCAATTTAGTCAATGTTTGGGATTGTTCGATCAGTTTCAAAAAGGTCAAACTTCTAGGGGTAATAATTATTCAGGGTTAAGGTAAGCTAACGCCTTTCGGGTTGCTCAGCCCCATAATAAATTTAATTAGGGGCAAGTTAGCCAACATTTGATTAGTTCTGATCTGTTCCATCCGGGTTGGCATCACTCAACTTCATCTACAATAAAATCTAGACCTTTATGTAATTTCATTCCACCACGTTAAAGCTTTGCCTCACAACTAGTGGTCTCTCAGAATCTGAGTGCCCCATCCTCCTTCAACACAAGCTTAAACTTCATTGCTCGACCACCTCAATATCCGAACACGGCCCAGGTACCATTTGCTCCCAACTTTATGGTCACTCCTAGAGGCACCACTATTCCCTAAGGGTAGTTTAACCAAAGGACCACAATGTTCACTCCTCCTCAGCCCGATTTTCAACTAGGGGCCGAATGGACAGTCCCCGGTATCTACATACCAACGTAGCAGAACTATTGTAACAGTTTTTGGCTACTCATGCTAGCCAAATCCAGAACTTCCATCCAAACTACTACCATATCCCTCCGATAGCACATAATGATGAGTGGCTTCCCGAAAACTTTGTAATGCCAAGATTAGAGAAGTATGAGGGAGATTGAGATCCCCGATCACATTTGATCAACTACTAGACTGTGATGAGAGCTATGAGGATCGGGGACAAGTAGCTGGCTAAGCTCTTTATTGTTACACTAGGGGGGCCAGCCAATGAATGGTATAACAACATGCCTTTGGAAATAGCTCATAACTGGAAGCACCTCTCAGAGGCCCTAATAGAGCAATATGGCTTCAATTCTGAAATAAAGACCACCATACAACATCTCGAGGCTGTTAAGCAAAGACCCAATGAATTGTTCAAATCCTACTACAATAGGTGGATGGCCACATAGGTGCTACTCAAGGATAAGCTTAATTTGTCTGAGATGATTGTAAAGCTATTGGTCGGGGCACTGTCAGTCTGCCAATAGAGGCTCGGGACTGACACTTTCACTTCTTACAATGAGGTTTTCGAGAAAGCTGAAAAGGTTGAGTGGATAGAATCCTTAGACACACCCATGGGGGAACCAACCAATGAGCACTAATGCGAAAAGGTGACAGTTGGGAAAGAAGACCCTCCATATGTGGAGGATGAGGATGCTAATAATGTAATAGTTAGTATTTTAAACTCTTTTATGTTAACAAACTCTGCCAATGAGGCTTTTGAATCTTCGAATGTGCCGAACTTTGCTTGCTTACTTGATATCCTTTCGGATGACATCACACATTCTTGTGAACATGAGCATAATGTTTTTAGCATACATGACACATCATCGCATGAAATTAATTTGGGTATAAATGAATTCCCTATAATAATTTCGAATGATTTGACTCTTGATGAAAAATGAGAGATAGCATAGGTACTTAAACAACACGTGATAGCGTTTTCCTAATCCTATGAAGACATGTTAGAGGTCAATAGAAAGATCGTTAAACACAAAATCTCCACTGACCATTAAGTTAGTCAAATAGAAGATGACACGATCGAGATAAAAGTGGGTCGAAAAAGTTAAGGTAACAAAGCAAATTGAAGCTAAGTTCCCCAAAGTAGTTAAACACCTAATACAATTGGCCAACATCACATCAACGTCGAAGACACAAAGAAGAAGTCAAGCATTTCAATGTGTCAACAACTTCATCACGCGACTCATCACCATTGGTGGGCTAATCATCATACTATTGAAGGAGTACCAATAGACAACGCCTGTTTGTATTCAATGGAATCAAGCTATGTCTGATATAGATTTTGAAGCCTTCCATCCTCGACAAATCATTCATTCTTTATATGACTATCAAGGAATCATCAATAGGAAGAACAATTGAAAAGGTAAATATCTAGCATCATCACTCATCACTGTGTACACCTCAAGCCAACAAAGAGGCAGGAGAGGCCAACAAAATGATAAGAAAATATCTAATGAAGGAGCTACTAAAGTCATGGATATGAATCAACCAAGATAGGCTCAAACGCTATCACGTCTAGGGTAAAGAAATAAATAATGTAAAAAGCAATACAAAACAAAAGTAATTAGCCTGTCAATTAGCACTCTGTTAGTTGAGCAAAAATTAGGGCATTTTTTCAAAACAGAAAAAGAATAGTCAGCTGAGTTGAAAACCCGAAAAGGGTGTCTCAGACAAAACTTAGGACATCGAGAGAAAAGCAAACACATTGTTTAGAAAACCTGAAAGGGTTAGTCAATGGCAGGAGTCAAATCATTTGAAACATTCATACCCCTGTTAAGTTCATCAATGAATTGTCATTCTTGCTGAATCTTTATGCATATGTTTATCTTGATTGTTTGCATGCCAATTATAGAATATCGCAAGTAAGCATCCCATCACATCATGGTTCGATAAAAATAAAAAATAATAATAATAAATAGAAAAGAAAAAGAAGAAGAAAAGATGAGTATGCTAGATTGAAAACCTGAAAGGGCAGTCCAGATAAAAATTAAGACAATGTTCGATAGACTGAAAACCCGTAAGGACGGTCTATGCAGAAATTAGAACCAAAGAAATATCAGATTCATCATCTCCTCCTAGGAATGGCACAAAGAATCGTCTATCTCCTCCAGGTATTAGGATGAATATCTTTAGATTTCCCTCGCCAAGAGGATTGTCACAACAAAAGCTTCCAAGCTCTCATTATCACATTCAAAGTGAGCATCACCAACATGGTTAGGGATCAACATTAACATCACTGAAGCCATACTAAAGAAGGAAACGAGTGTCAAAAAGTCAATGACTCATCCAAATCCTCTTTAAACCAAATTTAGGATTTGAACTCAACTCTGATTCATCCACAAAATCGAACTTTAACTCAGACCCATGTCCATCATCACTCTAAGAAAGTCATGTCTACAAAACTCAACCATTAACAATAAGGCAACCATGGAATTCCCAATGAGATGAATCTTAAGGGCACTCATGCACCATCAAAAGATGGTATCAACTTGGAAACCTTTGAAAGGCTCCTCATGCAATGAAGCTTCTACTATTGACTGGGCCCAATACACCAAAGCCAACGATAACTGTAACAGAAAAATATACATCGTGTGATAAATGTTGCTCATGCATAAAGTCATTCATACATGCATATGCATCATATCACTTACAGGTGAAGGTGATGTTAAACCGAGGTAATGCCATTTCGACTAGTAAAACACTCTACCTTCACATGAGGAAACTATAAGTATCAAGAAGATGTCAGAGCATTACATCATCAAAATTGAGAATGACAATTACCCAAGTCATTTCAACTTTCATCAAATTCAAGCCTACCTAAGCCTCTTTCATGCATCATTACCACAACAAAAAAGCCAACCAAAACAACGGAGCGACCTCGAAAATCTCGAACTCAAATTTCCATTTTTATCATGAACTTGAAGAAAAATTTCTCAAAACCCTCATGTTTAAATTCTTGATTGAAGGGGCAAAATTTTTTGCTTTCAGCAATCTCAATCAAAGAATTAAAACATATGTCTCAAGTATCTACTAATAAATTTTCTCATTCTTGCAGGTACCCCTTCAACTCACAGTGGGCATCTATGATAGACTCACAACAGTCAACATATCATCAAAGGCATGGAGTACACGGCTTTCATCCTTTCCCCAGTAGTTCTGAGGGTCACAGTCAACCCACGATCAACTCACAAGGAGCATATAATTTAGACCGCAACGATCAACCGTCCCACTACGGATTTTGACGAAGACTTGTTAAAGTCGACGTATCATCAAAGGCATGGAGCACATGGCTTTCATCCTTTCCCCAATAGTTCTGAGGGTCATAGTCAACCCACAGTCAACTCACAAGGGGCATACAACTCATATCGCAACGATCAACCATCCCACAATGGATTTTGATGAAAACTTATTACAGTTGACATATCATCAAAGGCATGGAGCACACGACTTTCATCATTTCCCTAACAGCTTCGAGGGTCACATTCAACCCGCGGTCAACTCACAAGGGGCATACAATTCAGAGCACAATGGTAAACCATCCCGCAACGGATTTTTATAAAGACTTGCAATAGTCGATGTATTTTCAAAGGCATGAAACACACTGCTCTCATCCTTTCCCAAGCGGTTCAGATGATAACAATCAACCAGAGGTCAACTCACAAAGGGCATTCATCGCAGACTTTATACAATCCGCATACCTTCCTGGACTTTCTATAGTCCAAATCTCTTTTCAAACTTTTTTACAATCAACGAACTTTCTACAGTCCACACATCTTTTCAGACTTTTTACAGTCAATGAACTTTCTATAGTCCACACATCTTTTCAGACTTTTTACAGTCAAAGGACTTTTTTACAGTCCACATCTATTTTCAAATTTTTTCAGTCAACGAACTTTTTACAGTCTGTATTTCTTTTCAGACTTTTTACAATCAAAGGACTTTCTACAGTCTGCATTTCTTTTTTAGACTTTTTACAGTCAACAGACTTTCTACAGTCCAAATCTTTTTCCGACTTTTTACAATCAATGGACTTCATACAGTCCACATCTCTTCTCAAACTTTTTTCAATCAACAGACTTTCTACAGCCGCATTCCTTTTCAAACTTTTTTACAATCAACGGACTTTCTACAGTCCGCATCTTCTTTCAGACTTTTTACAGTTAACGGACTTTCTACAGTTCGCGTCCTCTTTCAGACTTTTTATAATCAACGAACTTTCTACAATTCGCATCTTTTTTTACTTTTTATAGTCAACGAACTTTCTACAGTTCGCATCCTTTTTTACTTTTTGCAGTCAAATGAACTTTCTACAGCTCATATCTTTTCCCGACTTTTCACAGTCAGCGGAATTTTTGTGGGCCACATTGTCAATGGACTTTTTACAGTCTATACATGGGACTCTCAACCAAAAGAATAGAGGCGCTCAGCTAACGTTCTTTCCCCAACGGTAACAGCGGTAGCAACAACCAAAGGTCAACCTTGAAGGGGCAATCATTGTCGAATGGGCAATTAGCATGGAAAGACCAATCCCCGGCAACGTCGCACAAGGATAAAAGCATCTAGGCATCGTGAATTTTCCACCCTAAGAAGTGCCAATCGCGATCAGTAAAGTATCATCTCTAAACCCCGCTACTCTTTCAATCGTGGGACCATACTGATCTTATATTAGCAATGATCCCAAGAGGGGCAGCCTGTGAGTAGGGGATTTCGCTCCCGACTAGCGAGTTCGATGATGAAGTTGTAATTTATTTTTCCCTTGCTAGTTTTTTACTTTTTACAGGGTTTTTAATTCATCCGGAAGAAGCTTGCTTTGTTTCTTTGAGCCTTAACCCATTTTTATGCAATTTCAACACAAAAAGCCCAAGTCAAAGAAGAAATGTCATTACTGATATTGCCAGTGTTGTTAATGACATCGCAATGTCATTACCGACATCGCAATGTTATTAACGACATTGACTTTTCAGCAGAACTAAAATTGCATTTTCTGCAATTTTCAGCCAAAAAATGTAACTTTTGCCCACATGTTCGAACATAATCACTGCAAAACCACTCCCCACATCTTACCTAAGACCTTTTACATCAATATTCACATGGGATCTTGTAAAAAGTTGAAAAGCAAAGGCTAAAGCATGGCCTAAGGCTCAAAGCATTGCCTAAGGCTAAAAAGGAGTTGACCTTGGATTGAAGAGAGCTCCATATAGAGAGGGCTGAATGTTTCAGATGAAAGGGGACTAACTTTTTATTAAAACATTGGCAAGAAAGGGTGAAAAAGATCTAGAGAGCATTAGGGAGCATTTCTTCATGTGTTCTTGAGCAAAACACCAAACTTTAATCACCAACACTTGAGATTTCGGGTTAGTTAGATTAAGTTCATGAAAAGGGCATGAACTTGGGTCACAAGGGTCCACTTGTTTATCTCTTAAGCAAATTTGAGGTTTAGCTCATCCTTTAAGTAAAACTTGAGGTGAGAGATCATTTAAGCAAACTTGAGGTTTAGAGATCACTTAGGCAATGCTTGAGGTTTACACTTGGATGGAGAGTCTAAAACATATTTATCACTCACTTGAAGGTTAATACACCTTCTGAAATATCTAATTTGGCAAGGAATAGATCCCTTCTAAAGATCTTTGGAAAATCAGTAACCAACAGCCAAATCCAACAAAAAAGAAACAAGGAGAGCTTCCTGGAGGACTTCATGGACCTTAAAGAAAGTGGATTCATGACTACAGGGTAAGCCTCTGAGTTTCTACAGATTGTGCTTACATTAATATCCTTTCCTTTTTGAAGTTTCATTTTATTTTAGTTTATTTCCGTTTTTTGCACACCAAACTATTTTTCAAGAATTTCAGTATAATTTCAAATATTTTTGAGTATTGTTTACATAAACATATTCTACACATATTGAGCTTTTCGGAATGATAAAGATCATCTAAATCGGTTAAGTATAGAAAAAGTTATGATCATTTGAAATTTTGGATTTTCATTTTGCTATTTTTTGCTGTTTCTATGTGTTTTCTGCAAGTCTGGAACTTCGATGTCGTTAACAACATTACCCCATGTTGTTAATGACATTATAATTTTTTTAAAGACATGGTCTCATGTTGTTAACAACATTGCCTTTGGCAGAACCCTGTTTTGCTTTGTTTTGCTCCGTTTCGAATCGTTATAGCCCGGAACGACCCAATGAGACCCTTCTGAGTTTGCAAATTCATCATTGGGGGGTAAGAAACCTCTAAATTGTAATTATTTAGGAGTTATATATTATTTACTAATGTATTAATATGTTGATTAAGGTTGGAGTAGCAATGGAAGTGCTTCGCGCCATTCATATCGATATCGCCCTTCATAGGCAAGTCGGTAACGATATGGATGACATAATTACTATTGTTAACCCAAACGATGGCTATGTTATGCATGCTCAACCTAGATTTATGTTTTTAAATGTTGTATTAGGTTACCCACATGAAGGAAACTCAAGTTCCTGGATAACCGACCCAACAATATAACATGCGGCATTTTCACTAATAAAAATGACCAACATAGTTAAAAATAAAAATGAACTATTTTCATGAAATAAGAACTTCAGAATCTCCGTTAATTTTACCTCGACCACACTGATCTTGCCAAAATCCCAATCGAGCATACGTGGTACACTTGGTACATATTTGTGTGGTGGAATATCCCTTGTGCTAACCTTTGTGGATGTAGGTAGTTTAGGATAGATGTATGTTAGGGTTTAATTTCGTTCGCGTATCGCATTTATCAAATGTAATATTTGTTAGATATCGATGTATTTAGGCGATTTGTAAATCCCCCGTCCCAATATGTAATTAATCCCATAGATTAGGCGCATTTACTTTCCTACGTGTTTACTTTCTCGCACTTTATTTACTACTTTCTGCATGCTCGCTAAATAACCAAAAACATAAGCCGAAAATATCTAGATTGAATCGAAATATCATAAGTGTGGATTCCAAATGGGAATAATGTTAACTCAAATAACAACAAAGTAAGTAACTCATCCCGGACCCGAATCTCTGAACTATGGTATCGCTCAAGCTTAACGGATCTAAGCTGTACCAAATTTTCCCGGAAGAGCTGATCCGGGTTGTGACTCTAAGTACCATAGGCTAGAGGTTCTGATA
>CATIWQ010509064.1:0-32261 GCA_949673415.1 Euphorbia schlechtendalii
ATATCTATATAAAACTTTTTCTTAGTTATAAATTAAGTATTTACTTTATTTATTTAATGTATTGTGTAAATAAATTCACCATATCTTATTTAAATAATATTTTTTCAATTTTTAGAAAATCCGGTTCGATCACCGATTTAATTCAGTTGAACCTTAAATCCATGAATTACCCTCTTCACCGGTTCGATGACCGGTCCACCCTCTTCACTGGTCCGGTTCTGAAAACCATGGTTTTCACTCTATACATTCTATATATAAACTGTTTTATCAAGCTTCAACTGCTCCCTCTTTTTGCATCTCATGTTTCTCTCCATCAAAATCTCTCTTCCTTGTTTCGATTATCCTCGATTTTTTCTAGATCGAAGTTTCTTCAAGTTTCTTCTCTCTGCAATTCTTAAATTCTCTGCACAATTCCAATTTTCTAGCTTTCGACCAGTTTTTTTTTCAATTGAGAATGAGGATCCATAGAGTTAAAATCCTGTTGTTGGTGATAGATTTCGTTTTGTCTCTTTATGTTTGTTTTTGTTGTTAATTTGCAGAAATTTCATGCAATTTTTATGTTGTAATTGATGTGAGGATTTCATTAGGCTGTATAAAAGCAATTATGCAATTGTAAATTCATATACTAATCTGATTTGTATCACTCTCATTGGTCTTGGGAAACCTGCTCTTCAAAGTATTCCTGAACTTAAATCAGCTAATTAAGTGTAATTAATTATCTTACATGTTTAGATAACTTTCTAATGCATTTTCATCACTTTTCAAGATTAATTTAACACAACTTATTCTTCATACTAGTTAGATACCAGATATCTACTAGATTCTAACAAGAAGTAGAAAATTACAAGCTAAAATACTAGTTCGATACCAGATTCTAACAAAATGCAAAAAATTACAAGCTAATACAACTTAAATACTAGTCACCTACCAGATTCTAATAAGATGCAGAAAATTACAAGCTAAATACCAGTTTCCCACCACTTTCTTACTAGTTTTGACATTTTTTGTTCTTCATACCAGTTGGATACTAGATTTCTACTGTTTAATTTCAATACCAGTTAAATGGCAGTTGATATCAGTTTCCTACCACTTTCTTACTAGTTTTGACATTTTTTGTTCTTCATACTAGTTATATACCATATTCCTATTGTTTTAATTTCAATACCAATTAGATACCAGTTTCCTACCACTTTCTTACTAGTTTTGACATTTTTTGTTCTTCATGCCAGTTAGATACCAGATTCCTATTGTTTTAATTTCAATACCAGTTAAATACCAGTTAGATACCAGTTTCCTACCACTTTCTTACAAGTTTTGACATTTTTTATTCTTCATACCAATTAGATACCAGATTCCTATTGTTTTAATTTCAATACCAGTTAAATACCAGTTAGATACCAGTTTCCTACCACTTTCTTACTAGTTTTGACATTTTTTGTTCTTCATACCAGTTAGATACCAGATTCCTATTGTTTTAATTTCAATACCAATTAGATACCAGTTTTCTACCACTTTCTTACTAGTTTTGACATTTTTTATTCTTCATACCAGTTAGATACCAGATTCCTACTGTTTTAATTTCAATACCAGTTTCCTATCACTTTCTTACTAGTTTTGACATTTTTTGTTTTTCATACCAGTTAGATACCAGATTCCTGCTGTTTTAATTTCAATACCAGTTAGATACCAGTTTCCTACCACTTTCTTACTAGTTTTGACATTTTTTGTTCTTCATACCAGTTAGATATTAGATTCTTACTGTTTTAATTTCAATACCAGTTTCCTATCATTTACAAACAAGTTGCCTACTGTTTTGATTTAATAATTTTATCTGTTCTAATCACTTTCTAAGGTATTTTAATTAATTTTAAAGATTAATTTGACATAACTTGTTCCTTCATACCATTTTCCTACCACTTTTTTACTAGGTTTAACATTTTTTGTTCTTCATACTAGTTTCCTACCATTTACCTACTAGTTTCTTACTAGTTTTGATATTTTTTATTTTTCATACCAGTTACATACTACATACTGAATTCCTACTATTTTTTATTCAATACTTTTGTAGAATTCTTTTTTACATGTTGTAATTACTTTCTAATGCATTTTCATTACTTTTAATATTATAGTTGTTTGTTTATTGCTATGAAGATAAACTTTTGACATGTATTTGTATTACCTACCATACTTTCATAACAAAATTGACACATCTTGTTCTTCCTACCAGTTACATACCACTTATATACCAGTTTCTTACCAGTTGAAAAAATATTTTTGAAAAAGTATATCACAATAGATGGCGTTTCGAAGATAAAAATGAGATGAACAAAAAACTCTAAAGCATCATGTCAAAAAAATTAGCAGTTTAAGACACAATGGCGAAATAAGATAAAAAAATTAAAAAACAAGTGTGGAAAGTAATAGAGGTGAACATAGAAACTTTAGAACGTATATAAGGTAAATATAAAACTTAATTGATCAAATAAGTTAAGACACAAAACTTGAGCTGAAATTATTCGTAAATTTTAGCACATTTATAAAACTCCCTTTTATTTTTGTTATAGCCAAGTCACAACTCGTATTCCTTTAATTAATTTAGAGAACCAAGTCGAAAATATTGTATAGAAACTTAAAACATTCCATTCAGAATACTCTTTGAAATGCATGTAGGAGGCAAATCAAACACATGGGAAGCTATAAAAATTTGTGACACCATCTAGTCAGCAACACTATTTCCTTCGTGGTGAGAGTGAAGAAATCCCGTTCCTCGGATTGCAATATGAACTCCTTCCTTCAGTTGTGTAACTTTGACCCACCTGGAAAATGCAATTTCCTGATGTACTAAAGAATTTGCAGGTGCAACTCATCAAAAGCGAAAATGTCCTATATGTAGTTTAATTACACAAATAAAAGAATCTAATTTTTGTTAAAAGAATGTTACAGAACAATTCTGCCTATTCTGTTCTAGATACAAGATCAGCTACAGTAGGAATAATAGGCCTACTGGTCTTGCGTTTTGAAATTCTAGAACAGAACATGAACAACAACAGAACAGAAGAGAGTAAGAAGAGCCTAAAGTATGTTCTTATTTCTTGCATAGCCAAATCCAGAACCTCTAACTTCTTACCATATCGGTTTCTCCTCTCCATTAAGTACCCGTCTAGATATTCGTCTATGGATATCCACTTCTCTAAACTCGACATCGACGAGGTCTTTGCCTGGTTTTCATTGACCAACATCGGCCCCAACTTAAATAACTCGAAAAATGCAGCAGACCAGTCGTTTAGGACTCTCTGAAACCAATGTATAGTAAGAAAACAGACACGAATGACAAAAAAAATATCCGGTGAATATGCTATAACGTACATTGAAGGTGGACTGGTCAATAGGATTGAACATTTTAAAACAGTCTTGTGCTGAGGCTGTTTCATCTCCATATATCTGTAAACCCGAATAAGAATTTTAAGAATACTTGCTTTTTTTCTTTAAGATGTATTTTCAGAGCTCGTTCTGGAAGTGCATACCTCAAAGGTGAAAGCCATTGGTACTTTTACTACATCATACATGTAATCTGTAGCTGTTCCATGTGCGAGATAACTAAACACGAAAGAGGAGGCATTAAGCGCGCCGAAACGGCAATCGATGAACAAAAAAACATAATGAAATTTTAACGCATCATTTGTATATCCAACCGCATAGTAATACTCACCCAACAGAGCCGCCTCCTGAACCAACCGTGCAACGTTTGTGGCAATAAGCTCGGTTAAGTTGGTTAAGCAATGATCGCATCCTCTGTGAAGGTATTCCATCTGGAGTTGTGTTCTTGTGGTCATATGGCATAAACAAAGCCTGAACAACAAACATTGAAGAATATAGCCATCGAACTTTGACACGTGTAAATAAAGGAATTCCACGACTTGCCTCCATTCCAGAGTGAACATTGATCCAAATGTGAGGATCGAATGACAAGGCGAGTTTCCGCATTATTTGACTTTCAGGTTCACTGAATGGAGCAGTTCCAGGAAACTCTTCGTATGGATCATAATCCTATCATTGAACATTGCAGCTCTTAGAACTCGACTGGGAAATAAGAAATATGTAACGGTGCAGACTAAGCAAGCATAACACAAACCTTCTCCTTTTTGCCCCAATCAACACTCCAATTTCGGTTAAGATCTACTCCTCTTCCTGCCAAAAACTACTATCAAGTCAAGCACTTCAATGTCCGGAATTTTAATTGAAATCACCAAATTAACCGCCTAACCGTTTCTTCTGTCGCAAAGATGTCCTCTCTCAACAAGTTTGCGACCATTCAAATTATCCATGGGCACCACCTGCATATCAGTGTATCAATGTTCAGCAAAGGAGTCTCAGAAAATATTGCTATATAAAATATGCCCGTTCCTTTTAGCACTGTCTCATCTACGAGTTTTCGACATGCTAAAGTACTAGGGACAATACATTGTATGTTGGATAAAAAGTTACCTTAATGACAAGCCGGTCTAGAATACTGTGTAAAGAAGCTGGATTTATATTGGGAAGAAATTGCTCTTCACTTAAGATTGATAAGATCCGCAATGCCAGTTCTGATGTAATGAGCTCCCTACCGTGCTGACCGAAACTCTGGAAGACAAGTAGTAATCCTCTGTCAACAAAACCAGCAATTACCAGTCTGAGATGATTTGGTACTGCTTTTCAAGCTGTTGTCCCGGTAAGTTGCTATCACAAACATTTTATAGAACTACATATTTTAGCTTTAAAAAACACATTTTTGTCCTTCATACGATTTAATTAGGAGCTGTTCGACTTGTTTTTTCCAAAATCAACACTAATGCTTATAGGAAAAACTTAAAAATGGAGCTTTTCAGAGAAGCAGTTTGGGAAAGCATAGCCAAAATGGCCCCTAATCGATTACAAATCAATCTCGAAACAATTATATACATAATCTTCTTCCAAAAAGAACAAGTGCCTGTCTTCAAGATGCAGTTCATAGACAACTGAAAAAGTTACACCAAATGCGAAAAAAGTTTAAAACTCACCATAAGGATCCGGATTTTCAACCTCTCATCAGCATATGTCCTGCCCCTGCTATAAGTGACTATTGTGATCTCTGCTTGGTAACCTTTGTTCCCAGCTTCAATTGTATCCACCTGCGAAAAATAAAAGCAAAATTTGTAAAATTATAAGCTTCATAGTTACTGCAACAAATAAATCAAACTGAACATAGTGCATAACATACAGTGAGTTTATCTGGGTGAAGATGAACCAATGCCTTTATTTGTTCCATCAAATCTACACTGCAGAAAACCGAGAGAAAAGGTTCCATCATTACAACAAATCATCAAACCCATCATTAATTTTAGTAAAAATTCCATCTTTGCAACACTATAATCAAATCCAATTATTTTCAAGAGTAAAATGTCCAATCTTTACAGTTAAAACCACAAAAATCAAACAAAACCTTCAGATTCAAACTGAAATGGAACAAAATAACCCAGCAAAAAACGAATCGAACTGAAAAATTGAACGGGATTAAAATGATACCTGGAATGATACAGATCCCAATTAATAGGGGTTGAGTTAGATTGGGCATAACAAAAAGAATTAATAATAAAACCCGAAAAACAGTAGAAGAAAGAAGCGTAACTATATTTCTTTTTGGATTTCATTTCTTCGGGAAGCGAGTTCGAAGTTAGAACATTCGAAGTGAATTTAATTAAACGTGAAGCTTTAGTCGGAGAAATAAAAGGCGGTGTTTCCATAATCAACTGCCCAATGTTTGATTTTGATACGTCGCCACTGACACCTACATCCTGCTCCAAGTATCTCAAAATTAATATTTAGGACATGTTTGGTAAAGTGATTTGTTGTTGCTGTTAGTTATTCGGAGGTGTTGTTTGTAGTTTGCTGATGTTCAATACTACTAATTACTCATAATTTAGAATTATAAAGTAGATGAAATGACATTAATGACCATCGTATAAAAGTAATACAATGTTAGTACTGTTAGACTTTTGCGCGGGTCGGGTTACCTGCTCGGTTCAGTTTGAGCCGTTTTAATGGATTGAATTTGAATACTGCTTTTTTTTAAAAAGCTTATCCAAGCCCGAACATGTTAAGACCCGAAGTTTTATGAGTCGGGTTTTATAGCACACAGGTATGGTCAAAGAAAAGCTCGTAGAGAAGTATGTCGAAAGCGGGTTAAGCAAAAATTAAATCAGTAATTTTTGCTTTTTTTATTACATCTGTAAATAGGGTTTTCTTTGTCTTTGATGTGAGGCGAGTGTTTGTAAATGTTGTGTAACTTTATTCCTAATAAAAGTCTACTAACACCTCAGGTGACGTACGAATAATTGATCGAATTTCGTTATCAAATATTGTGTTATTTTTCTGCTGTATTTTTTGTATTTCATTAATCTAGTATTATGAGAATTACCGTATTTATTCCCCACCATTTATACGTGTGGTTTTTGTTACCATGACAATAGATGGATTATTTTCTAAATATTATAATAGTTATATAAAATCAAGTTCTTAAATAATTAATAGATTGATTCCATTTCATACTGATGAATTGTTATCATTTAATTTTTTTTTATAAAAATAATCAGTAAACGTAATCTAGTAATTATTAGGTACAATATTTTGTATTTAATTGTAACAATAATGTATTGATCAACATATGAGAAATTAAAAAAATAGCGGATTTCAAAGTGGATTTTCAATACTAGTGGTTTGATCGCTTTCCAAAAATATTTTTGTAAATTTTTTTTATAAAAAGATGTTTGTGATTTCAAAAGATAATTAAAATATAATTTCTAATTTTTAATTACCATGAAAATGAGTATTTGTATATTTTAAACTGAAATTTTTAAATTTTTTTTTTGAGAATCACAAATATTTTTTAAAATTTTAAATGTGATGATAACTTTTTAAAATAAACAAAAATTGCTCAAAATTTGATGTATAATTCGTTTAATAACATGGTTAAATTATAGGACTATTAAATTAATTGAAATTCCCCATTCACTATTATATTTAATGAAAGAATATTTTTTCTTCTTTTTGCTAACTTTCGAATTGTTTTTAAAAATGACATTTTTGCAAAACGGTAAAATCTCAAAACATAATTTTAAAAATAAAGAGCTGTAACATGTGAGGGATGCGTTTCATTATCAAATTAAAAATAAAGAGTTGTGATCTCAAATGTGTAAACAATGTTAAAATGAATTGTGTAAATAAATATAGCATTACCCTAATACTAATTTCTTTATTGTATTGAATCTAAAGTTTTGACATTCAATACAATTATCTATTTGTGTATGTAATATGCGTAACGTGTTTTTAAAAAATTCAGTTTGATCATTAATTTAATATAGTTAAACCTTTATGTCATGACTCCCCCCTCAACCGGTTAGAGTCTAAACGCCATGAACAATACATTCATTGTAACGTTCTCTAGCCTTTCAGTAACTTTACACATGTAAAGCTCCAGTCAATTAACAAGCAATTGTTTGTCGGGCGGGATTTTTTACTAAAAATTTAATTCAAGGCTGATCCAAACTCAAAGCCCATGAATATTTTTTTGTTATAATTTTTTTTATGAAAAATATAAAATTAGTTTAAAATATGTTTAGTTTTTAAAAATAATTACATTGTTTACTTAATATCTTAAATATTTAGTAACATTTATTGTAATAAAGTATAAGTTAAAGTATAAAATCTTAAAATAATTATAAATTTTATGTACAAATAAAATTATACAAATAGATAAAATTACTCATCGGACCGAACTTTAATCTTTATATAAAGACTAAACCCAACCTATAAAATTTCGAGCTTTGACAAAACTTTTTAAAAAATGAGTATCGAAACTCGACCCGTTGAAATGGGTTCGAGTTAGGCGGCTCCGCAAACATGTCTACCAAACTACAGGCGGTAACTTTTACAAATTATTGAAAATTTAGGGCTGTGTCCAAAATTCCCGCCCCCTTCAAAAATTAAATCCCGCTCATATTTTTAGGTTTATATTATTATACGCATCTCGCCTTCTCATTCTCAAGTCACACACTTCTCTTCGTTTTTTCTGCCCAAATCAAAATCAAACCTCAATTTCCTCACCCCTACAGATCTACGATGGCGAAACGAAGAGTCATCTCTGAAACGGGGGCTGACAACATTATGGTGAACAAAGATGAAAACAGTAGCAACAAACGACGCAAACAGAAATCCAGAGTCTCCTCAAAACCCGGAGCCAGTGAAAACAGTAGCATGAAAATCTGCAAACAGAAGTCCGGAAAGATCTCAAAAACTAAAGTCAACAGCGTTATGGCCGAGGAATGTGAAAATGAGATTGAGGAATACGAGAATGAGAATGAGGAATATGAACAAGAGACTTATGTGGAGCCAATTGTTGTCGAACATAAAAAGACACAAAAGGCCAAAGAAGATTTAGAGCTTTCATTCACTGGAAGCCCTATTCCGGCTGCTGAAGCCACTGAGAAGTGGCCTGTGCGATACCTTTACCAGGTTTTTTAATCGAAACTATTTCTGTTTATACTCGTTTGTTTTATTGTTTTTGAGTTTTTCGTTTTTTTGTTTGATGGAAAGCTAGTTTGTTTTGCAGAACAAGGGGAAAAAGAAAGAACCAGCAGATGTTTCTGGGTGAGTATCTCTATCTTCATGTTACTGACGGATCTCTACTTAATTAGACCATGATTGTATTGAATAAGGGAGAAGGACAAGCTCTATCTCAATCTTTGTACATTTTTCTTATATATGCGAAGTTATAATTTATTGATTTATACTTATGTTTAATTAAGACAATTATTGATTTATTACTGTGTGTTAATTTAGGGAAATTGAACACACACAGGCTAAATTTCACTATAGAAAAGCTACAGTGGATGGTATTGTCTACAGTCTAGGCGACAATGCATATGTCAAGGTATTTACTTTTTTTTCTTTCTTAACTCATTGCTATTAGATTCGTTGTTGTTAGATGATAGTAATTGTAATAATAAATGCATCATAATTTACATATTATTATTGTTGTCAAAGTATATAAGAAGCTATAATAGGGGCTTCAAATATCACTTATTTATTTTCTTTTTTTCAAGTTAATAGCCTAAGAGCGTGGTTGTTGATGTTTTAATGTATTTTTATACCATGACTATGGATACTTTAATGTATGAAGTCAGTTGTGTTGAATTGTTGGAAAATTTGATTTATTATCATAAAGTACTAAAATATATTGTTACATATTTATGTTTAAGCCTCATTGGTAAGCAATCCTTTTTTATTCTCTTTAAAAACCTCAAGAAAATGTCTAATTCCATCTCAAAATTCACGATTGGTTTGTATATGCTAACTTGCTTCTCTTTTTGAAAACAAATTATTTATTTCATATATTTTTTTTGTTTACATAATATAATGTTTGTTTAAATAATTTGAATGCAGGCTGATGATGGACAACTTGATTATATAGCCAAAATTGTTGAGTTGTTTGAAGGCACTGATGGGAAATGTTATTTTACAGCTCAGTGGTTCTTTAGAACTGAGGATACGGTAAGATTATAATTTCATGGAATATTTAAATTAGGTGAAGATAGTGGGATGGATGAGATGAAGCTTGAGATCTGTGTTAGTTAAATTGTGTTCTTTTGTATATTTACTTGTTATTTTGTTTGAGTAATAAAAGAGGGATTCTCTAACAATGTAAAGCCAGTATGATGTATATATCTCAAGTCCAAAAGCTGTTGTTTTATGAAAAGCTTTTAGAGGCATCAACTTTCAGCAGCTTGGAAAAGCAATGCCAAACTTGCCCCCATAGTCTTAGAATTTTCCTCTTATTACCCCCTCACAACAACGTAGTCATTTAAGATGGCATTAAAGTTGCCTTGCTTGAGCACTTTTGATTTGAGTTTGTTTAACATAGTATAACAACCCATGGTTAATTGGTTCCTTTTAAGGTTTGTTATTTCTTTTGTAAAAGAGTTGCTCTCAATTTTCTTGTCTATTTTTTTGTAATTTCCTTAAGTTCAGATTATATTTTGTTTTTTTCTGCCATTGTTATACACGTGTCTCATTTTCTTGAATTATTTCTCCTTTTTTCTTGGTGTGTTTTCTCCTTCATTTCTAGGTTTTTTTTCTAGTTTGCTTTCATTCCAATTATCAGGGTTCTGGTTGCATCTACATTAGCTTCGAGTTAAATTGTAACAAAAATTGTCTCTTCATCACTGTTATCATTCTTGAGTGCTTTATTTCATTTATCATAGTTTTAGCCGTTGTCCTGACTGGAGCTATGATTGGACATGTTTGTAAAATTTAGATTATAGTAGTGTTTTTTCTTGTCGGTTCTAATTTTGCTGGAGTTTTACTTCTAATTGTTTTATAGATGGTAACTTTGAAAATGGTTTCATCCATAGCATCTCGTAGCATTGTTATAGTGAACTTGTTTGATTTCTCAATTGTTTACTTATTTAGTTTTTGCTGTATTTGAACTTGCTTCATGTTTTTATCATGCTTCACATACTCCAACTTGAAACCATTGTTAGTAAAGTGATATTGACAAGTCTTGTTTTGTTCATATATACTTGTTGATTCTATTAATAATAGATGATTTAAAGTATAGCTTATTCTCTTATAATGTTGTATTTTAGCATATTTTTGGTTTCTACTCATTGTCCCCTTTGTTGACAACAAAACACTTTCCATGGCAACATAGCTGTGTTGTCTGGTTTGAGTTTTTGTTTTTTGATTTACTTTGTCAAATGTTACTAGGTTATTAAGAGCCACTCTATACCAACAGAAAGTAAAAGAGTTTTTCTCTCTGAGATCAAAGATGACAATTTATTGGATTGCATTGTCTCAAAAGTCAAAATTGTACGGGTTAGACCCAATGTAAGATCAGTACACTCTTTCTTATATCGTTCTTTACATACTTGATATCATATGATATGATCAGGCTTTATTTTTGTGTATCTTCTTTGATAACGAAATGATGATTAAATTAATTTTGCTACAGATGGATTTAGCTGAAAAAGAGAAGACAATTCCTCCGTGTGACTTGTACTATGACATGAAGTATACGGTGCCATTTCTGACTTTTGAAACAATTAAAGGTGGTAATTTCTGTTTCATTATGAATATATTAGCATCTCATTATGATTATCTCTTTTTTGAGTCTATTTTGCACCTGAAAATTTTCGGAAGTTGGATTTTACTCTTGTCAAAATGATTTTTCAATGTTTCTTCAATTATAGAAACTGAATTTATATAATAATTGCCAAATTGAACCATTTTGTATGAGAAAGAGTAAATTTGATTTTTTTTTATAAATTTGGGGTGCAAATTTAATCCCTTGTTTCACTTGTATTCATTGGTTGATTAATTGATCTATATTTTGTTACTATAGATGATGCTGATTGCAATAGTGGTTCACCATCCAATGAATCAAGTGTGATTGATTCAGACAAAAAAACTATAAATAATGCAACCAATGAAGATATGTCTGGAATTTGTAAGGGTGAAAAGACTGAGCTGCATCTGTTGGACTTGTATTCTGGCTGTGGTGCCATGTCTACTGGCTTGTGTATGGGTGCTGCTTTGTCCAATGTCAAATTAGTGACGGTAAGTTATTGAATGTGCATTTTATATCTTTTTCTGACCAAATTGTATGAAATAGCACCTGTAATTCAACGTCTACAAAATATGGTTGTTGCACAGTGAAATATTGCATTTCACTGTAATAAGTTCAATTTTTCTACACTTAAGTTGAAAAAACTTAAGTACCACAAATATTGTAAAGTATCCATTCTTACTTTATAATAACTCGGTCTTTGTTAACATACCGTAATTGTTGTTTCATTGCTAACACTAACCTTCTTTGTATATTTACCCGTCACTATAATTTTGTATATTTCTTAAAATTAATGAGCTTATTATTGGTGCTTCAGAAATGGGCGGTAGATATAAATGCCGATGCATGTGAAAGTTTAAGAATGAATCATCCTGAAACTCAGGTACTTTTTTGTAGATATTTTATTTGGTTGTATCTTTATTTGTTGAACAATCTGTTGATAATGTTAATTTTTTAAATGATTGTTAGGTGAGAAATGAGGAAGCTGAAAACTTTTTGAAATTGCTCAAGGAGTGGGAAAAACTGTGCAGAAGGTTCTCTTTGTTTGGTTCGGGAAATGAATTTGAACCAATTACTGAATCAGTAAATGACCAAGAAGAAAGTGAAAATGAAGAGCAAGACAACAATGACGTTGACGATGAAGAAATTTTTGAAGTGGAGAAGTTGCTAGAAATATGCTATGGTGACCCTAAAGGAATTAAAAAACCGGACTTGTATTTCAAGGTATACTGTCTTGTCATTTGCCAAGTGACTATATTATCGTGTTCTTATTAGCCTTTGTTTATTTTTCCTGGCATTGGAGAAAACAAATATTTAAGCAATAAGGCAGTGTGAGTTGTGTGTTAGAACCGTTGGATTAGGTTGTTAAATTATACAATCAACTTAACAGTGTAATAAGTACTGATAGTTGACATATTAGGAGCACTTGGATGAAATAGTAATGCTTATATTTGAGTCATTCGGTTCTTTCATATTAAGTATCAATATTTGTTAGCCGCCTGCTCAAGAATTTTGAAACTAATTGACTGGAGTGAGGTTTTATTACTGTAGTAAAAATATCAATGCTTGTTAGGGAGCACGAGAACATCTTTGTTAGATAGTCTATTCTAATAATAGTCTTAACACATAGGTAAAAATAACTCTACACTAGCTGTGTCTATTTTCTCTTTCTCATATGATTAGGCACAATAAATGTTGAACATTATGTATGTGATCTTCTACACGTGGTCAATCAAATGGAATGTCAACTCATCAAATTAATTAATATTTTAAAATTGAACATTGAAACACTTTATTTGGTTTGTAATTATATGTTCTTTTTTATTATTTAATTATCTATTTCTAAATGAAATAGACAATCTAGTATGACCATCTTCTAAAACACATTGTCTATTTTTATCACCATTGAATTTTATTCCACATGCCATATAATCTTAGAATCTACTATCTATACATGCCACCACTTAATTGCATATTGTAACTAGTGCATAGTAATAAGCAAATATATTTAGTATCCTCAATTTAAAAATGATTGTTGAAAGTTCCTCTTTTATTGGTCTTGTTTATTCTACGCTTGTAGCATACCACATCGGTGTAGACCACCTTTTGAAATAAAAAAATCTTTTTGACATGATTTTGATGCGTTACACAAGCAAGAAATATTTTTGTGCTTGTTAGACTACCTATGTTATCAATAATTTTGAGCTTAACTTATTTTTTATATTCGATATTATTCTAGTTTCTATTTGAGTTTCATTTTAGCTTATTTTCACCCCTTGCTTATCTGTATGCTTTGAGACCATAACATCTATGTAATGCTTTAATTACTATACATTATCAACTATTTTAATTCTTCATACACGTACTGCAAAATATAAGTTAATGAATGGAGTAAGAAATTTTATTACAGAAAGAACACTTAAAACTTACTATTGCTTTAAAATTTACATGGTAATTGCATGGTTGAATAAAGTGCTATATAATCTTGTTTATTTCTTTTATATGTTATGTTTATTCTCATGGCTTAATCATATTTTGGGATGATGTAGGTTCGCTGGCAAGGTTATGGTCCAGAAGAGGATACTTGGGAGCCGATTGAGGGCCTTTGGTACCATTATTCGATGCATATTTTTCAAAATTGTGCAATTCGTTATTTGAATTGTTCTTTGATCCTTGTTTTCTTTGTTTGTTAGTGATTGCCCGGATAAGTTAAAGGACTTTGTGATAGAAGGTTTCCGATCAAACATATTGCCTCTTCCTGTGAGTTCTTTTTTTTATAATTCTATTTCTCTGAAGCTTGACCTTCTATATCTTTCTTTAACTCTGTTACTTCTCTTGTATCTATCTTTCCTTTTTTGAAAGTTTGTTTTTCTTTTACAAATTAAAGTTAAATTATATGTTTATATTGTTGATTTTGCTTGTAAGGTATCTTTACAACCTTTTTTTATGTGATTTTTCTTCAATTTTCCAAGTGTTGAAAATCTGAGAGTTGGGAGAGTGTTGGGTTCAATATCTTGAGTGAGTATAGAAGTGGAGATGAACCCATCTAATACAAAACCAATTGGCTTGTGTTAAGGTTTAATCTATGTAGCATGGAAACTGAAATGGAAACGGAAACGGGGAAATGCTCTTTCTAAAAAATATAGGTTCGGAAATTGTGGGGAAACGTGTAAATAATAAAAATGTATATTTATAAATATGAAATATAAAATTTCGTACATATTATTTCATTCTTATATAAAATACTAAAAAACTTGAATTTTAAAATAAATTTATTAATTATAAAGTAAATCTACATGAGAAATGACTATTTTAAAACATTAAACAATAGTAAATATGGTTATCGAAGATAATAACGTTTCATAAAGTTTGAAAGTTGTGTCATATTTACTAAATCGTAATAATGTAAGTATATAAAATGGAATAAAACAAGTTTTTATAATATACTAATATTATTAATAATATAAATAATGAATTAGGGTTTTAAAGTCTTAGTAGTTTGAATATATTAGAAAGTTTAGCTTTGTGAATGAATTAAAATTGGGTCTTTCGATATGAGGAATTGCTAGGAAATGGTTTTCGGAATTTACGAAAACGAGTTTTCAACTTTCATTAATTGCAAAAATGGCTCGGAAATGTTTCGTAGGGTTTTCCCAGGGTTTCCGTTTTTGAAACGGATGGGAAATGCTGAAATTGCACGTCACAGGAGTTTTCGTGCTTCCTAGGGTTTAATCTAAGCCATTTATATACTACTTATTCTTTGTTATTTCTAATGTGAGCTAATGCCACGTCTCTCTAACATTGCCCCTACCAGGCCTGTACAAATTGCCAATTATTCCTTGGCTTATCTTTTTGAAGGCTCAATGTCAACAATGGTTCTAGTCTCTTTGCTAGCCCAGTTCCACCATTACTTCAAACTTGATCCCGTGATTTTTTGACTACCATGCTTTCTTGCTCTGATACTATGTAAAGAATCCATGAGCCTACAGTGTGTTGAGCTTGATAGCTTGAGTGATCATACAAATGGGTTAAGTTCATCTAACACAATCAATTGACTTGTGTTTTGGCTCAATCTACTTCACTTAATGCTACTTATTATTCTTTGTTATCTCTAACATGTGATTTTATCACATTTTCAACAATAAGTAAAACTGAATTTTTGTACAGGGAACTGTTGACATGATATGTGGAGGACCACCATGTCAGGGCATTAGTGGTTTTAATCGCTTTAGAAAACCTGAAGCTCCATTGGAAGATCCAAAGAATCATCAAATGGTGGTGTACATGGATATTGTTGAGTATTTGAAGCCACGCTTTGTGTTGATGGAAAATGTTGTTGATATCTTAAAGTTTGCGGGTGGCTATTTGGGTCGATATGCTCTTGCTCGCCTCATTGCTCAAAATTATCAAGCACGACTTGGGATGATGGCTGCTGGATCTTACGGGTTGCCACAATTTCGAAATAGAGTATTTTTGTGGGGATCTCAGCCATTTGAAGTGAGTTAATTTTATTTGTGAAGTCTTTTCTGATGTCAAAGAATATTATATAGCTTTTCTGATCCTAATATTTTTTTTCTTGAATTTCAGTGTTTGCCCCAGTATCCATTACCAACACATGAAGTCCATAATAGAGGTGTAATACCAAAGGAATTTGAGGTACAATTATTTTTGTTGTTGATGATGTAAAGATTATTTTAGTTCTATACATGTTTGTTATGTAACTTTACTTGAATTCAGGAAATATGCGTTGCTTATGGTAAGAATGATACTTGTCAATTGGGAGCAGCACTCACCCTTGGAGATGCCTTATCTGATCTTCCAGCAGTATGCATTTGTTTTGTGTTTTAGTACATTGGCTACTAGCTTTTATGTTGTGAAAATAACTCTCGAGCTATGAACTGTAATTGAATTATTCTTTTAACATTGTAGATCGGGTATGATGAAAATAGAGATGAAATGGACTATGGAACAACACCAACAACCGAATTCCAGAAATTTATTCGACTTAAAAGAGATGGTATATCATTTAAACCGACTTAAACTTGATCATTTATATTTGGATCTACCACAAATTTCAATGCCGTTCTTTAAGTTGATATTTTTATTGTGGTGTACTATATCTTGCATTGCTTGGATACAGTACACCCAAATTTACATAGTTGAACTAATTTAGATAGTTGAAATCTGGTAGTTTAGATAATGAAATTATTTTGTTGTATAGATATTGTAGGTTTGATGGCTTCTGAAACAATTCCAAGTCAGCAATTGTTGCATGACCATCGACCTTTGAAGTTGAGCGATGATGATAACCTACGAGTCATCCGGATTCCCAAGCATAAGGTTTGTATCGATTTGGTTTTTAACATACAAGAATGAGTTTAGACGACTGCATTTGATTTCAATTTTATTTCCTTCTATTTTAGGGTGCAAATTTTAGAAATCTTCCGGGACTTTTGGTTGGTCCAAACAACAAGATAGCACGCGATCCGTCGATGCCTACAGAATTTCTTCCATCAGGGAAACCTTTGGTATGTATAACCAATTTACGTTGAAACACCCAATTTTGTGTGTTATATTGTTATTTATACAAGTAGATTCAATAGTAAATTATTATGACTCTCAATTTTGATATTTTAGAACCTTTTATTCTATTTGTAGGTTCCTGAATATGCATTAAGCTTCGTTCGTGGAACTTCAACAAAGTAAGTATTTTTTATATTCAGTTCATTGATTTCTCTCCATTTCTTTTCAGTATTTTTATAGATAAATTGAAAAAAACAGGCCATTTGGCCGACTTTGGTGGGACGAGATCATCGCAACTGTGGTGACAAGGGCAGAGCCTCACAATCAGGTTTCTGTCATTCATTATATATCTATTTTTTTTTATTTATGTAACTTGTAAATATTAATATTTGAAATTAAACCATTTGATAGGCTGTCCTTCATCCTGAACAAGATAGAGTGCTCACAATCCGTGAGAATGCAAGGCTACAAGGTTTTCTTGATTGTTACAAGCTCCATGGGAGTGTTAAGCAGAGGTCAGTTTTCTCAATACAGGTTACTTAACAACAATGGCTGATCCTCTTACATAGAAGTGGGGTCCCTGGATCCCATATTTTAAAAAAACTACTCTAAAATTATACATAAATATAAAAACGTGGACCCCATGAAAATAAGCATTTCAACCTCATATTTAAGAATTGCTAACTTTTATGCAAATGAAATGGCCCCAATAATGGGAAAACTTTTTGTATCCATTTCTTATTCTTTTATTTTTGGGACGAATTAATTGTAATTTTTTTTTTCAACTTATTGACATGTTCAAAATTTTACAATATTCTATGTAAATTTTTGCACCTAAAAAAAATAATCCTGCATTCCTCATTTTGCAACAGAAATGATATTAGTGGATGCTTTTTTTCTTAATTATTGGGAATTTGACTTGATTTTTGAAGGTATATGCAAGTTGGGAACGCAGTTGCTATTCCTGTAGCTCTGGCATTAGGATACAGTTTAGGGTTAGCATCGCAAGGACTTTCAGATGACAAACCTATGATGACTCTACCATTTAAGTTCCCGGAATGCATTCAAAGGCAGCCTTTGGCAGAAATGGAAGATCATGCTTGATATAGAGAAAGGTATTTATTGTTAAAGAAAGAGAAAGATATTTATTATTACTGGATTGTTAGGCATTTGCTAAAGATAGTTATATAGAAAACGAGGTTTTATTCTCATTTTTTTATTAGGTGGTCAGGAATTTGTTGGGGCTACAATTTGTATGAGTTCGTTGCAGAGGAATGTTGGACTTGGCGACTTTGGAAAATGATTAAAACTTTGATTCATCGCCCGCGTGGCTGGATCTATATTCTGTTTAGCCATATATTATAATTGACTTGGGAATTTGGAATGTTTTTAGTTTAATTGGGATTCTTCCCTATATCTGTTTTTTTCTTTGGGCTAAATTTAGAATTGCAATGTTTCACATTTGAAAATTCTGTAAGTGTACTCTTTCCTTATTTATTGTTCAAAAGAAATTGCTGGATCAGATTTCATTTAATTTTTGCAACAAAGTGTTAAAACTAGAAATTGATGGAATAGATATCATCAATTGTTCAGCTGATTTGAGAACAAATTTGTACAGATTTTACATGGAATATTATTAACATCTGATGAAAAACTCTAGGCAGACACTAGAATTTCATTATGAAAATAAAATTATTTTTAAATGCTTTTCAATTTGAGGTTACATTTTTTGAGAATTGCGCAGAATAGCAGCGGGCAGTCAATTCTATTATTACAAGATATTTGTTTCAAACAACTGCCAACCGAAACTACAGATCCTATAATGTTTCCTAACTCAATTGGCTAAAAGACTTGGATCCAAAGATGCCAATTTGATAATGTCTGGATTCTTTTCCAAAATGCTCATTTCTTGTTCATCCAATGTCACCCAAGCTTCAATTCCTTCACCACATTTTGTATCAGCCAAAATTATGAGACTGAAAAAAACCGGATTTGCCAAACCAATGCTACTAACCCAAACCGGTTTCCCCCATCCAAAATCAGCTACATCATAGTATCTGAAATTACACCAACTCGAAAACCCAAAGTAGTCTGCTTTTTCCAATTCGAAATTTGTTGCTTCCTCTAAAGATTTCAACATCACAGATTTCCCATTTTCGCCTTTGAGTTTCTCGACAAATTCAAGATCAATTCTTGCTATACCTTCCCTTACTTTGCCCGCCAAGTCTACAAATGTCGGCTTGGTTTGGTCATGTTTAGCCGTAGCAATCCATAGGAAGTTTCCTAAAGAATTCTCTGCCATGGATTCTTCATTGCCAGGGAATCTTCGCCTTAGATTCACTAAATGGCTCAGCATTGACGGCCGTTGAATTCCATTGACTTCTACTGAGGCTGCTACCATTGACTTCCACAGAATAGCCGAGACAACCTCAACTCGAGTTGGGTGATTCAAACCCGACTCAATAGCTTCACTCTTCAACTTGGCAATCGCGGAGGAATAAAAAACAAACCTTTTGGTCCTACAACTGCCTTTTTTCATAAAACTCCCCCACATTGCCATCGACGAATCTCTGAGCCATAAATCATCAGCGGGAAAACGAGAACCGAAACCTGCAAAATCTGTCTCTTTTGGTTTTTGACTAGTCCACGCTTTAAGAAACATTCTCAATCCATCGCCATCCATGACTCTATGCGACATGCATATCCCAACTGCGATTCCATCACACTTGAACACGTTTACTTGAACATTTGTCACGAAAGTTCCTACTAATGGTTCGCTAGAAACAAACTCGCAAGGTAGAAACTTGTTTATCAACAGGAGATCGGGATTTTTCAGGAATTCTTCAAGGGTGGAATTGACTCGAGTTTCGACAAAACAAGCCCCTTCGTCGTTGCAATCAATGGAAAGATCATCCTGAATTTTACCCGCCAAAGGGTAAAAACAAGACATCATTTCTGACAAAGAAGTTTTCAGAAGGCTTAACCTAGTGCAGACATCAGAACTGGCACTGTCTTTGTTCATAGGATAGAACAAAACAAGGGGAGCATATCGAGCCGGAATGAGCTGATCTAAGACGGAAAGTTTAAATATTTTTGGGTGTGAAGTTGTTGCAAGAGAAGGTTTTACAGTTTCTTTGGAAATGATTTGCACTTCCATTTTGCTTGCTTTAATGGATTAAAGAATTGGAAAAAAAGGGGTTGGTTTTTATATCAGATTGAGATTACAAAGGATCAATCTTGATGGCTAAAATTAGATTTTCATTAGATACTTTTGTTGTCATTTACACATTAGTGGAGTTATCAATGTATGGAGAAAACTAATCTTTTTAGTTGGAATTGGTCAATTGTTCTGACTTATAAGTTATAGCGTTGGCCGATATCCAAGTCTTCGTTCTAATCAATGGCCATCCACGTCATTGATTTCATAAGCACAATTTTTACTTTTCTAATACCAATTCTGTAACTGAAGCTCCCAACTTTGTGTTTATATATCAGGTACATTTCTCCAATTTTGCTGTTATTTTTCAATACGTGTTAGTGGCAGTTCCATTCTTCAGAAGTGGGGTCCATGGATCTCATGTATCAATAACCAGTCTATAAAATAGCTTGTATAGAAGTAAATTTGACTAATAATGTATTAACTTTATACAAAATTTTCTAATTAATTTAATTTTGTTGTTAATCACTTCCATCTTTTACACAATATATAAATTTTTGCATGTGTTTAAAATCAAAATTAATGTGTAATATTTTTTGGACACATGGAATAAATGTTCTGCATTAGCCACTGATGCATGCCATTTTGCAGAATAGATAAAGTATATGAAATAAGATAAATGAAAAAAGTAATAAAATTTGAAAATGTAACAAGGTTATTCACTTCCTTATGTGGATTATGTTGCTGGTTTACCGGAGTTATGTCTCACTTGCATCTAAATCCGATTTGTGTTGCGAACCCGTTTATAATGTGTGAGTCTCTTAATGAGAATTTTTTATATTTACAAAGCTCGAACTTAGACATTGCTTAGATGATACCAACCCCTTTACCATAAAATAATATCGTATATGATATTCAAGCTTTTCTTAATAATCGAAATTTCAACTACAGTAAATAATAAATATCATACTTAAAATAAATGTCGGAATGGGAGAAATTCTGAATAAAGTTTATATATAATATTCTTTTTACCTGCATAATATGTTAGCTGTGGATTCAAGTTTTAATAATAAAAAACAATTATTTTAAAGATTTTTCTATTGTAAATTTTTATGGTTTATAGACGTATTTTTGTATATTTTTTTTTTCAGTTTGCACTTTTGTTAATGACTTTTTTTTAAACATGACTATTATTTTGTTATTTTTCATTGTCATTCATTTAACAATAATAAAAAACAGTAACTATTTCAAAGTAACAATAAAATACAACTTTCGATATTGTAGCAAGACATTGAATATAATGTTTTTTATTCCATTAATTTTAATTTGTGAATTTCAATTTAATTCAACCATCTGTTAAAGAAATATATAAAATTTATAGAAATAATTGATGTTTAATGGTTTGCATCTAAACAATGGTTCATTCTATAATGGTCAACTTGAATAAAAGCAAAATCTTCAAATTAAGGGAAACAAAAAATGATTTCATTTACTCCACCAACTCGTTACCTATTAAAAATCAAATTAAATCAAGCATTTAACCCAAATTATTTATAACAATACGACAAATTAATATAAAACAAGCAATTTATGACCGTCCGATATAAAATTTGACCGTTGAACCGCTACTCTTATCTCCATCCAACCCTTGTCCAATAAAAGCCTAAACAAGACAACACAGAGGAGCCTCAATTTCAAAACTCAAAAAGCTTCTTCTTCTTCTTCAAAATCTAGGGTGTTATCAATCTTGCTGTGATTTCAATCAATGTCTACGATGAAGTTTAATCGAAAGCCTCCGCTTCCTAAATCTCCGATCCGGCAACGTCCCCGCCGCGTCCTTCGATCCAGCAACACAACCACCGTGCAAACTCCTCCTGGTAATTCGCCCAATTTATTTTCTCTCTGTGTGTTTCTTTGTTATCGTAATCGATGCAAATTAAAAACTTTCCAATTTTAGTTGATCGAAAGTTTTTGCCTTGAATTTTGTCAGGTTCTTTAACGAAATCGCAGAAGTTTAATCCAACCGTGGAAGAACCAGAACTCCGGCCCGAGTACCGCACCATATCATGGGAATTGCAGGCTTTAGCGAGGATGGTTAGCGATGAAATTGGGAACAACGAAAATGGTAACGGAATCACTAATGAAGTTTCTACTAAATCCAGTCCTCTGTTCGAGAGGGGAAGGTTTTACGAGGCTTATTCAGCGAGGAGAAACGAGAGGCTGAGGAGGAAGAAAGGGGAAACTTATGTGGAGGAAGCAAAGACTCCTTACAACCTCGGAGTGGCCGCGGATTCTTGTAAGAAAAGGGATACAAAGAAGATTGGAAGCCTCAGAAAATCTATGGCGGCTGCTTACTCTGTAGAAGAGAGTACTGTTCCTAGGTATTCATTGAGGAGTATGAGCAAAGAAAATAAGAAACCTCCTTTGGCTCCTGTCAACTATGAAAGATCTGCAATTGCAAGTGAGAGGAAAGTTGGGATTAGAAGGGCTAGAAAGATTTGATTAGTTTCATAATGGATTTTTAGGGTTATGGGTGTAAGGATAGTTTGTTTGAATTTGTGGGTTGATATGAATCTTGTTTTTGTTAAAGGATTGATCTTTGATGGTATTTAGGAAGATCATCAAGTGGGTTGTAATTCTTTTCTCCAGAAAGGTGGAGGAATAATGATGGTTGAAGTTGTCATGTTTCTTTTGATTAACTAATATCAAATTAAGGTCATCAAGTGGTTTTGTTATCTTATTTACTTGATAATAATTAGAATGATTGGCAGTTGTGAAGAAAAAATCAATCAAAGAAAACTGAAGATGATTGCTTTTGTATGTCTCTAATTTTGAATGCCAAAAATATGTAAAATGCATTTGATGAATTTTGGCGTAGTAATGCAACTCTAACAAGATCAGTTTTATTTGCGTAACATTAACAGATCGATAAGGAGGTTTCAACGAGGATTACATCTAACACGAATATTTGTTGGTGTGCTGGATTACTCAAAAATAACATATCAAGTGGCGAACTATAAGAGTCAAAATTTGGCTTTTAGCATGAATATAAAGAAACAGCAAATATGGCTTTTGGCAAACTCGAACTCTCAGTAACTTCACAAATATCATACATAATAGTCAACCCTTTTTCCGGAATACAAATGTAAGAGTCATTTTAATATAAATCGACTTGCTAAGATTGGTATTGAAATAAAATTTTATAAGTGCTCAAGATTTTTATTTCTTTGGTCCATAACTCTAGTTCAAATGTGTACAACTGGTGCCATGTTTTATGTTGTTACCAGAAGATATAAAAGGCCTTTCAGATATTCAACAATCTCAGATCCTCCAAGTTTTGAACTTCCAAAAACTCTATCAACAAAAGTTATTGGCACCTGCAATAACCACACACCTAAAATCAATCAAAACAGACAACTTGAAGGTGGCAGTTTCCATTCATATCTAGCACGAAAAGGAAGAAAAACAACGAATTTTGGTTTCTGATGCAAAACGAAACATGGATTGTTAGTATTTAGGAGTTTCCAAGCTACCCATCAAAATACAGTCAAAGCCTCAAAGGTTATTTAGCTTAATCTTCTTCTTTCAACGAGATGGACGAGTGTAATTCAAATGATTCACGAAGATTATCAGGCATTATTGGGAAAATAAATAGAATAAACTGGATCTTTGGGTATTTTGTGCACAACATTCGCGTGAATGAAAAGGAGAAGGTTTTCGAGCAGGCATCCTTCAATATACACATCAATCAGTTTCCTTTCCTGAGCTATATGATGGTAACCTTAAATCAACAAATGCTGAGTCAGTTTACCACCACAATTGATCATAGATATTTCAAGATTAACGAAGTACAATAGGAATAGGAATACGATAATGCCAAAATAGATTGACAATACTACATCACCTCCTCAATATGGTAGCCCTTTCTAGAAGCCCGAACAATCATCTCCATTTGGAAAACGTATCCCTTGCTGACAACAGATGATATGATATCTTGGAGCACAGATTTCTTGTAAAGCCTTCAAGGGGAAAGAAATTCAGTTATATTAACCAGAAGATGAGTTGAATGGGCAAATGGTTACCATAAACTCGTTCACATACCGAAAAGATCCAGTCAAGTCAGATACACCAGGCCACAAAAGTGTTTGTGCAAGAACATTAGCTCCCCTACTTGTTAACTTGCGCATCAGATTCCACCCATGTACACCCCCACCTTTGACATACCGAGTTCCAGTTACAATACTAGCACCCGTCTCCATTTGCTTTCTGAAGAGGAAATTGAACATAACTTAAGTACGCATTACAGGCAAAAATAAGTAAGAGTGAAGACTTCCTTCCTTACTTGATAAAGCTTGGCAAGTACTTTGGCTGCAATTAATGTTCACAAACATTAGTAAATGGAAACTGCAAGATGTGGATGTAAAATGCAAGATTAAACTAAAATTGTACGGTCACCAAGAGGTTACATCTGCTAGATGTGGATGTAAATGCTTCACACTTTTAAGATTTTGACCATATGCTTGCTATTTTCAACTTATTCACTAGCTAATTCAGTTTAGTCCACTACTGATAAGTACCGCATACCTATATAATTACACTAAAATAAATACATTTCAGCTCAATTCAGTTTCAGTAACCTACTAATCAATTGAAAAGAACAGGGCCTTACATGGTGTGATAAATCGGCATCCATTATGACAACAAAGTTTCCTGTTGCATGCTGCAAGCCATGGACGTAAGCCGTACCTGGATATACATACTTATCAAGGGCCAGTTCCCAAATTTATTGAACAATAAAACAAGAAGACCTACCTAAGCCGAGCTTTCTTGGTCTAGGTCTCAACAACTGCATTGCAAAAAGAATTTTACAAGCATTTAGGACAACTGAAATTAAGCATAGCGCTGGTTTTTCACCAAAATATGGGCCACTGCATTACTTACAATGTGATCTTCACCATAGACTTGCTGCAACTGCTTTACAACTTCCTGAGTACCATCTGGACTCCCATCATCCACAACAATAATTTCAAATTCCACATCCCTAAGGAGAACAAATACCATATATTTCATTACCATGTTACATGCATCTATCTCTCTCTCACAGCAATTGTATATTTGCTCTGTTTTAAAATAAATTAACCATTTCAAGATTTGAACCCAATTACACAAAATGACCATGCTTTACTACTATTCTCATAATTTCTTCTACCTTGTTCACCAAAACAAGAACATTGATCTCATGATAATTTAACAGAGGTTTAAGCACTCTCGCATCCTACATTTACCTGCGATAATACATACAATCATTATGCTTCTTTGTAGTCGAGAAACTAAGGAAATCTAGAATTGAAACATTCATCATTTCATCTTCTAGGGATCTTAATAAATCCATATAATAAACTATCTTCAAAGCCTCTAAATTTAAGAAACTCAATCTAACAAAGAGTTGCATCCTCTATATAAGCTTAAATTGCTGCTAAATTTAATCTCCATTTCAGATACAAATATCAATTTCCGAGCTATACAAAGTGTATATCCACTGATTATTTTAGAAAGTTTAAGCAATTTGATTGAAGTATAGATTCTATATTTCTAACTATTAGTCAACAAATGCCAAATCAAAAAGCAGATCCGATCATAAGCTAGATCTTATTTAACAAAAAAGATGAAGAGAAAAATGAACCTAAGATGCTTGAAGATGAGGTAGACGATGAGAGCAATGTTGAGTCGCTCGTTGTATGTAGGAATAATGATACTGTACTTGTTTTTCACAGTTATAAGCTCCTTCTGCTCCTCCATGATTTCAAATTTCTGATTCTAAAACCCTAATTTGCTCCAGCTCTGTTTTGATTTGCCGATCTGGAAAAAGCTTCAACCTTTGTTCTGTGCTGGAATTCGGGTTCAAATCCAAATTGGATAATTTTGACTATTTCACTTGACCAAAAAAACATTTTTAGAAAGACAAAATTATCCTGTGAAACTAATACGACGTCGTTCTTATTTTCTTCTCGACTGATATAAAGTCCACTACAGCGAATAAGGTGAAGTCGGGGTTAATTAGGGTTTTGCAGAGAGAAAAAACAATGAGTCGGAGCTTAGGCATTCCAGTGAAACTATTGCATGAAGCTTCCGGCCACATCGTGACGGTGGAGCTGAAAAGCGGAGAGCTGTACAGAGGAAGTATGGTTGAGTGCGAGGATAACTGGAACTGTCAGCTCGAGAGTATCACTTATACTGCCAAGGTATTTCTTCAATCTTCCATCTTCTTCATTTTCCATTTCGAATTGCTTATTCATAGGCCTAGATGATTTTTCTGCGTACTTTTTGTTGGTAGATCTGCAAGTTCAATGCGAGGTTGTTGTTTTAGCTTTGTGGTGTTTACGGAATCGATGTCGTGGAAAACCTGATTAAGAAGTTTAATCAATGGATTTAATTCATATGCCTTGTTCTTAATGTACTAGGCCTTTAAAATGAGTATTCTTAATGTTTTTCTTCTGTCTTCATATATATATTTGTGCACATTTGAATTAGCTTTTTGTTTTACGAGTGGTGGGAATCAATACTTTGACCAATGTCATATAAAGACTTTTAGGCTATTAGAAATTAGAACTTAATGCAACAGACATTCAAGTGATTTCTAGAGCTCATATTGCCTAATGATCTTAAGATGTAATTTCATTGTTCACCATAGGTGCAATATTAATATTAAGTTTTGGTTTGAACTCTTGATATTATGACTGTTTAAACAGATTGAGTTGCGTTCATTCTCGTATTGGTAAATTACAGATGACATTTTAGGTGCTTTCATTAAGTTTGAGTGATTAGTATCTGTTTATTCGGGTTATTTGAATCCCATTCAGTTATGAACTTTACTCATTTCTTCAGGATGGGAAGATTTCACAGCTTGAGCACGTTTTTATTAGAGGCAGCAAAGTCAGGTATTTCATTTACAAACTAAAGACACGTTGACCCTTCAAAACCTGAATTTAATTAAATGGCATAATGTTTCAACAGGTTCATGGTTATACCGGACATGCTAAAGAATGCACCTATGTTCAAGCGTCTGGATGCTAGAATCAAGGCATGCTTCTTTCTACTAGGCTTGCTAATGATGTTTTTTTTATATGCAAGTTCTGATATGACTTCCTAACATGTTTTCTTCTAATATCTTTTTGTATAGGGTAAAAGTGCGTCTCTTGGTGTTGGCAGAGGTAGATCTGTTGCAATGAGGGCTAAGGTAAGTTCCTTTCCTGTTGTATTTCAAAATTCTTATTCTCTCACCACTTTTAACTTCCGAAAGAACACCTTTCAAACCTTCATTGTTTCTTTGGACTTTAGCGCTTTATGTTCAGAAGTTGTCTTAACTTAACCACTTGTTGTTAATTGATCAGGCTCAAGCTGCCGGTAGAGCAGCACCTGGGAGAGGTGTTGCACCACCTGTGAGGAGGTGATGTTCTTGGATTGGTCCCGAGTTCTTCTTACTGGCTGCGCAAATATCTAGAATTCCTGCTCCTGACATGTGCTTCAAGTTGGTGTAGTCTTTGTAATGATGGAAAATATTTTTTTTACTGGATTGTAAGCTACTGATCTATAGATACTTGTGAGCATGTAATCAATTCAAGTCTCTATGCTTGTTTTTAAGATTACGAAGAATCTAATCCAAGCCATATTTTCTCAACATCTAAAAGTAGTTTCCTCAAAGTTGCTAAGTCTTTGTTCGGATGATGGTTCTTCATGTGTTATTGAAGTACGGGATGGTATAGTATGATGTAGTATTATATGATCTTGTTAAAATTTGTGTTTGGTTTGGTGGGTAATAATGTACAGTTATAATTTTAGTTTATTTTGATGGAGAATTACGAAATCTATGATTCTATTTTCATGGTTTCAGAAATTATGAAACCAAACAAAAGATTTTACGTTGTTCGTTATAAATACAATTGACGGTCAGTCACAGTAGCAATTTCAGATTTGGTTGACGAATTCAAATTTTGGCAGTTCTGATACAAACTATGTAGAACTGTCATTCTACGTAGATTGAAAAAATAGTGATTGATTATAGATTTATTATCTACTAAAGAGATGCTACTATGATACGGCATCATATTAGGAATTTTCGATCTCAAGGAAAACATATAAAAACAACTTTGATTGTTCCAGAGGCAACACTTGAGTTGCTCTTATCTAAAACATGTTAATCAGTATCTTATCAGTTGAGGGTATCTTCATCTTCAATCAAGTATGAAGTTAGCAGGTTGAGTTTTTGCCGCATATCCAAATTTGGAGGTACTATACTTCCTGTGTACACCTGTTAGCTTCCCATTCCCCGCACTCTGATGAAAACTTACCATAAGCCTTGAACATTCCCTGTCCATTTCCACAACCAAATTCCTAGTCAGCAATCATTATTAGCATAGCCTACTAAACCAAAAATTCTGTCATCCTCTGCTCCAAATGGATCCATTGCATCTATATGAATTCCAATCATAGTCAATTTAGTTACTTACATAAGTTGGTCTTCTGAGTAGGTAGAGTACCACTCATTAGTCTTGCTCCATAGCCTTGATCCACCAAGAGTAGATTGCGCGGTATAAATGGCAGCAGCAGCCAACATGGATGGCGAAAACTTCAGCATTTCATATTCAACTAGGCATAACTCAATCATGTAAAATGACAGAAGCTCCAGCTGGTTGGTTCACATTTAAAACAACAACAGCATACAAGGCCTGATCAGTACCGTTTCAACATCAAAACAATTGAACCGACAAATCAGTCACTTTTTAACGTACCTTTTTGTCAGATTGTGCGGCTTTGAGAAACCTTCTCATAAACACGTATGGAGTTGGTACCGAAACATTGAATTGAATGCTCTTGACCATCAATTTCTCCTGCCAAATATAAAACCTGTCATATATCTAGAACCGAACACAATTGGCAGAAACACGAAATTGGTTGAACACGAAACTGTACCATGTCAAGCACTTCTTTTCTGCTATAAGCCTTGTCAGAAATTAAAATAAGATCCTCAACAACTGGAACTTGCACTTCTTCATATTTGCATGCGAGTAGCATGGCTGTAACCCCGACTAGTTGGAGTTTCTTTCTTACAACTTGATGAACTGCTAAAAATCTATCGATGAGATTGACAGTGAGATAGAGGGTCTCGTCCATTAATTCGAACTTGTAGTGAACCTGTTTAATTCCCATTATATTATAAATACCATGATAAACAGAAATGACTAATGTAAACCATTGGATACCTCAATTAGCCAGTCAATGAGAATGCCTCTCATCCTATCATTAATGTCAACTTGCTTAGACATGTAATTTGGTGGAACTCTATAGCATTTCTGCACATTTGAAAACAGAGAGTTAATCAATTTACTAAAGAAATCAGTGCATTGACAAAAACAAAAACCATACAATGGGCCAAAATCCTAGATTCTTCTTCTCTAGAATCTAAAAGTTTCGAAATTGTTTCAAAATTACCTCTGCTTTCATGTAGTATTTGTACAAATCATCAATGTATTCAACCACAGCAAGAGGATTCTTCTTGTCACGCCCGTCTATGTCCATCAACGACTCTTCAGCCACATCTTCCATTTCAATCTCATCCTGCAGTGAAGCAAAATTTAAATGACAACTCAAATAAACAAAAAATATATCACTGTGTTAAGACGTTGAAACGGTGGTGAATACCATTCGATCAATCTCTTCCAGCATTGCTTCTGTGTGTTGAACAAACACTGGTGCTGAGAAGTCATCAATGGCTTCATTATACTCTTCTGCATCTATAATAATGCAATCTTTCGGCTCAACAACGCAAGAGTTTAGCTTCTTTTTGTCCTGTTTATATAAACCGCTTTATTAGTCTATTCCTCCAAGTTAACAGAGAAAAGATATCTTTTTTTTATCACAAAAAAGTACCTCTGGTTTAAGTTGTTGCTTGTTTGCTAGTTGAGAAGCAAGTTTCCTTGAACATTCAAGATTGAACCAGAGAAACATAAAGACATGAAAATTTCAAGCATCTCAAAGATTATTGATCATATTTGGGGAAAATGTCTAACCTAGTAATTGGTCGGTTCACTGGAATAGGTGGTTTCTTCCCACAGATTGCTTGTCCCCTAAATTAAAATTACACCCGAGAAGAATATCAAAGAAATTAATTATCTTTAGTGAACTAAATGCATTTATTTAACCTGTTAATCTACTTCCTTATCTCTTCTACACTCTCAAGATTCATAAATAGATATCTAGGATTCAGCATTTAGATTCAAATGAAGAAAATTACTCTGAGATTCCCCTTTTGTTAATTGCACAAGGGTACGGTGGAACTCCGACAATGTTGCCACTGATGTTGCTCAAGGCTCTCCGGCTACCAGTCGCCACTGGGAACTTCCCAAATCCAGCACGCGATCCTCCTGAAATCGATTCAAATTCCGGTTAGGATTTTACAGCGAAACCATTAAATTTAAACCCATAAAGACTGAGAAGTCGGATCTTCGATTACCTTGGATATCCACGGGTCCGATCGCACTCGGATCATTCTCGTCGGATCCTCCTGCCATTATCGTCTAATGAAAGGAAAAAAAGGCGATGCGATTATTAAGTTGAAACCGCCATTAAAGACGAATTGATTGAATTGACTTAAAATTGAACGAAACCCAGATTACAAAATCAAATACGCACCTTTGAGACCCAAGAATCTTATCAACTGCTTTATCGATTCCGATCAAAGAAAGAACATCAAATTTCAATCAAGCACTATTTCTAAAAAGTGCAAGTGGAGGAGAGAATCAAAATAATGACTCCATTAACGCTCATAGATGGAGTGTAGACCTCTCTCCTTCAAAGTAAAGAAGACGAATAAAGAACTATTTTAGCGAAATACAGACGGAAACAGCGGATATATGTCTGCACATGCCCTTTCTCAACTTTTAAAATTAACGGCTAGTAAATCGTGGCCGTTGGATTGATCAGATTGGAAATCGATACACCTAACGGGTAGGATTTTTCAAAATCGTGTGAATATGCTTCTAGATCCTCGAATCTATTACTTTTGTTATCTTTTACGCCTCGTAGTTTGTTTTGTTTAAATACACGCCTCATTAAGCCTGCCATTATTTCACAATAAGCCCTTTCGTTTGTTGCTTTTATCTTTACAAATCCTTAAATTTGTTGCATTTGTAATTACTTTGAACTTACAATTTAAGGGCAAAATATCGTTATTCCGTTGTTAAAAGCAGAGTCAATACTGAATAACTCAATTAATTAAATAACAATTAATAACTATTTTTCCGATTATCATGTTTCTTTTGCTATCGTTGAACAAAAAAAAGCTTATCCTTTTGCAAGAAAAATCTCTAATGAGAAAACCGTAAAAAGTAATATCACTATCTCTTTTACTACGATTGAAAAAAAATTGTCCTTTTAAAAGAAAAAAAACTATCCTAGTAATGAGTTTAACATGGTATTATAAGCAAAAGTCAAGTTCGCAAACCTGACAAAAATTCATAAATCTTGCCGTATGTATCTTACTCATTTCGTTTACTTGTAAAAAGATTACTACAGGAAATCGAGGGGCGTGAGGTGTTGAATTTTATCAACAACTTTCACGTAATGTTTATTTTAGAATATCTAAGTTTGTTGGGATTAACCATCAAATAAAATAGATTATGATGATTTCTGTTTTTTATAAAAAAAAATCATATATGTATTTGGAAACAAATCTCATAAGAAAAAGAAAAAAATTGAATTGAATTCATTCAAGAGAATTTAATTGAATTGGTTTCTCAATCAAATTCTTTTGTTTGGAAACTTCATTTTTTATAAAAGAATTGAATTGATTTTTAACTAATAAATTTAACATTTTTTCAAAATAATTTATATAAGTATTTTAACTTCTTCAACTAAAAGTATATGAGAAGTTAAAATGATGAAAATAATATTCAAAAGTATAATTTAAATGAATTCCTTTTAAATCTTGCAACTTTTTGCAAGATTTCAAATCAATGCATTCACAAGAATTCAAATCTTGCATGATTTGAATTCTATCAATTTTTGTTTGGTTCCAAACAAAAGAATTTGATAAAGTGAATTCAAATGAATTGAATTTTTTCAAAATGCACATTTCCAAACACACCCATAATCGTGTATATTTAATGGTGAAATTCTTGTCTTGATTTGGTTTTGAAAAAAAAATGGATTGATGAAGAAGATGGTACAAATGCAAATATAAAAAGTGAAAGGGTTATAGTGAAATTACATTAGGGATTTTTATGCTATTCTTACAATTAACGTCACATTTCATGTTATTATCGGGTTGGTTTTTCAATATTTGACTACAAAATCTGGATGGAAGACACGTCCACACGCCTATTGGTTCACTGATCTACATATGAACATTTAGCCTTAAAGCTTTGTAACTGCAAGCCTTTTTTG
>CATIWQ010509176.1:0-10173 GCA_949673415.1 Euphorbia schlechtendalii
AATTTCAAAACATGTAATATCAAATATTAAAGTATATCGCATCTCCAAAGGTTTGGGGTTGGAAATAAGTGTAATGCCTCCAATCTTATTTCATTTTCAATTTCAAATTATAAAATGTAAATAGTATCATTCCAAATTTGAAATGATACTGTTCGCAACTTCAATTTTTTTTACTTTTTCTGTTATTTTTACATTTGAAAAAAATTATGCTTTGAATATATATTTTAAATATAATATTCTTTTAAAATCAATTTTATTTTATTTTAAAAAAAATATTACTTTTTATATTCTTAGTTTTAAAGTTTGAAGTGAAATCTGAGATATAATGTTAGAGAAAAAATACTATAATAGTTTTAAATTAAAAAGTAAAATAAAATTTGAAATAAAAGATGAGTGAGTAAGTTTTGTGATGCCGAATTTGTGCAATGAATGTTTACATGAGAAATTTGTGCATCAATTATTAAATGTCAAGTCCAACTACCCAACCGATATTTGACCATTTCCAAGTCAGAAACTGAGAGCTTGTATTTTTTAATATTCATCTTCTTATGAATTTATTGATTCAACATTTAGTTATAAATTATAATCTGATTAGAAGTTAGAACTAATATTTTAGAATATGAAGTTCACTCTAAACTAACAAAACTAATATATAGAGTTAAAAAAAATAAATTTCTTAATTATACTCTATATGTTATTTCATATAAGAGAATTAATTTTATTAGTCTTTGTATAAAAATGCTTTCACTCACTACATAGTTAGTATAACAATGATAATACAATTTTTGCACTTTATTCCTATTTTATATTGAAAGAAGTGGATAACTGCAATAAATTCTTGTATTGCTGCGCTCAACATTTATACAAACATGATAAAGAATATAAAATGTGTGAACTGCAGTTGTGGAAAATTCTCGGATTATAATAGGAGCATACATCCATAAATCACATTTTATTTTCTCTGAAACTTGCAGAGTATACTGACAAGCAAGGTGAAAAAAGGTATAAGTCCAAGGACATTTTAGTACTCCATTTTGTAAAGTGTCCTCCTGAATTTTTTGTTTTGATTTTTTAAGTGTCATTTTAAATTATAGATGTAATTTTAGTTTTTATAAAAAATTCCTAATTTATTCCTGTATTAATTAGGGTAGAAATCAAGTATTATAAAAATATAAGTTGTTAATTAGGAATAGAGGAAAAATCAGTGAAAGATAGAAAAATGTTGATAAAAAAATTTTAAATGACATTTAAAATTTTGGAATAGTATAAATTTACGGGAAAATTAATTAAGTACATTAGGAAACTGCTTACTGTTATGTATATAATAATACAGAATTACAAAGCAAATACATATAAGATGGAGAATCTGAGATTTAAGACTGTTCTCTTATGGTGTGTTGTTTAAGAAAGCCCAATTTGAATGTTTTGTTGAGCTAAACGCTATCCTCTTTACTTGAGTTGTCACCAATCTCCACTTCTCTTCGCTTTTTCTGTTTTCCTAATTCGTTAAACCTCTCCACAACCTAAGGCAAAGGCCATGGAGAGGCTTCTCTATTCTTCTTCTCCAACTCTCAAAATCCATCCCAAATCCAGTCTTTTTCTCCCCCGTATTCCCTATTCTCACTCCTCCAAATTTTCTTTTACCCCTCTTCAGCGGCCGCTCTTCCGCCGAATTCTTTCCCTTTCCTGTAGACATGAAACTTCATCTACTCCTTCTCTACCTCCTCTATCTCTGCCCATCGATTTGCCTTCTGGGTCTATCCCAAAATCGCACCTTTCCAAACAGATCGCTAATGGGGCCTCTCTCAAGCAAAAGGTATTGTTTTTATGCTCTAATTTTGTCAATATGTGTTTTTCTATTATTTGAGTTGACTGCCTCGCGATTATTCGCGGAGCTTCTTATGATTGTTGGCTTTACGATGAAGATTTAGATATGATTTTGCCTGAACAGATTTGTATGTTGACCCTAAATATTTGGTATTTTATCGGTCGTTTTTGTTTTCTTATTAACATGTTTTGAATCTGGCTTAACTTTGTTCGCAAAATTGAATTATTTCATTGCTTAGTTGTATAATTGATTGATAGCTTGAACTTGGTCATGATGGTCAAAGTTAACAAATTACCTTTTCCATATGCCACCCAAACATTTTACAAATACTATAATAAAATGCGTGCAGTCTTTTTGGTTGGAATGATTCATACTACATGGCTACCTCATATTGTTTGTTTAAACTAAGAACTTTGGTGATGTAGCTGCTTGCCACTTTTGCTTCATTGCATTAAATATTTCCTTCTAGGATGTAAGTTAGCTTGCAGTGTGCAATTTTAGTTGTTTTCCTACATATACTCTTATCAGCAGTCCCTTATTTTATCAGTGAGTTGATTTCTCGGGATTTCGCTTGGTAGTTAGTCTGCTGCCCTTGTACATACAGCTTATAGGATGGCTAGTAAACGTTTCTTGTGATATCATTTCACCATGAATAGTGGACATTTTACAAAGATAAAGACTAGTAGGGCTCGTTTGGTTGGCGGTATGCTATTCCGTGAAAAGGGAGGAAAACGAATGAAAATGGTAGAGTATTTACCTAGAATCCGTAAACGGACGAAATAACTATTCCTAGATCATATAAAATCATGGACTAGCTATTCCATGATTATATAATATCTAGGAATAGCTATTCCAACGGGTGACAGGTTCAAGACAAATACTCTATCATTTGCAACCTTTTTGCATTCATTTTAATCCTATTCCACGGAATAGCTATTCCTTGGAATAGAAGAAAAACGAATACAAAAAGGTGAAGTGTTTGCCTAGAGCCCGTCATGGGGATGGAATAGCTATTCGTTCTCTCAAGAAGGGAATAGCTATTCCATGAGTTGTATGATATCTTAGAATAGCTATTCCATCCTAACGACGGGCTCTATGCAAACACTCACATTTTTCCCGCGGAATAGCTATTCCGCCAACCAAACGAGCCCGTATTGTATTAGAGCTATGGTTCACTACATCTGGTTCATTACTCTTGGCATCTGATTATCAGTGAGGCTTTGGCACTTGTCGCTATGCCATCCTATCTAACACACCGGCTGTTGAATCTAACAACTTTTGAGTCAATATTACTTTCTTCTGCCCATGAATCTGCACCGCATGACGTGGCCGTATGTTAGTAGTTAGCTTACCAACTTCATTTATTATGTTTTTTACTTTTCCCTATACATGAGGTATTTGTGTTCATATGAATTTCCTATATTGTTTTTTTAATCGGTTGAATCCAACTATTGTTTTTACTATGAAGTCAAGGATAGCTCTTACAACTCCACTTTGGGGTCAATTGGAAACAGCCTCTGTGTTGTCACAGGGGTAAGGCTGCGTACATTCAACCCCCTTATCCCGCTTGTGCGGGAGCCTTGGTAGGCAATTGGGGTAATGTTGTTGTTTTTACATGGTCCTCCGTACTATTAATCTCTGTACGAATCTCACATTTATTTTGACACTAAAACATTTTGTGGTGGCCTATCTGATTTTTCAGTAGGGAAATGTTGTGAAGCATTTGGATCATTGAGTCCTTTTTTTTTGTATCTATAGGAGGCTTTAGTGCTAGCAAGTAAATAAAGGTAGAAACTATCAAACAACCACAAAATTGGATGCATTCCCATTGCTTTTAAAATAACAAGTTTTTCATTTCATGTAGACATCATAAATATTTTTCATATTTTTAGTTAATTCCTCATCATATACATTCGTTCACAATCTTACCAAGTCATGTTTACAAAAAATTCTCAGGCGACTAGTATCGGAACATTTATAGTACTCTCAGCAGTGATCATGTTCATAATCCACCCGGTTTTAGCCTCACCAGCATTCGCCACCTTGCAAACCGCCACCAACACAGGAGTAGGCGCAAAACTCGTTCAGACCGAGTTACTAAGCAGCGCTTGGACTGGTTTCCTAGCCGGCTGTTTACACACTTTGTCCGGGCCAGACCACCTAGCCGCATTGGCTCCACTCTCGATCGGCCGCACCAAAATGGAAAGCGCGGTGGTTGGAGCCCTCTGGGGCTGCGGCCATGACGCTGGTCAAGTCATATTCGGCTTGCTCTTTCTCCTACTAAAAGATCGGCTCCACATTGAGATCATCAGAACCTGGGGCACGAGAGTTGTCGGTTTTACCCTCCTAGTCATTGGCGCTCTTGGGATCAAAGAAGCTTCCGAGGCGGTCCCCACGCCATGTGTCGCTCTCGAAAACGGCGAGTGCGATGTTAGTGTATATGAAGCGCTGGAAAACCCAGCACTGGGGAAGAAGAAGAAGATCGGTTTTGCTACTTTTGCCACTGGGATCGTCCATGGGTTGCAACCCGATGCATTGATGATGGTCTTGCCTGCACTGGCGTTGCCTTCGAGATTGGCAGGTGCGGCGTTTCTTATAATGTTCCTGTTTGGCACTGTTGTGGCTATGGGTAGCTACACCGTGTTTCTAGGGTCGTGTAGCGAGGCGTTAAAAGATCGGATTCCGAGAATTACTGAGAAACTAACTTGGATCTCTTCTCTAGTAGCAATTGCCCTTGGCTTGGCTATCATCGTTAGTCAGTTTTTGGGGTATAGCTTGTATTGATTCGCTTGACACAGCCAGCAGCATGATTTATAGTCAGAAGCTAGCAATTTTAGCGTTAGAGACGGATATTTATTAATAGGCGAATGGAAAATATCTTCCTGGCAATGCCCTATTTCTTGAAGAATCGCAGTTTGCCCTCTACTTAATATAATGCAAGGTTGTAATTTTTGACGTTTAAGTGAAGTAGTCTTTGATAAGTGTTGTTGATTCTTTGAAGCTGTGGTGAACAATTTGTTATTCAACTTTATGCCTATCATTGAGTTATTTGATGCCATTTGTTTCTGCTTTTTGGTCATTCTTCGTCGCAATTAAAGATTCCAAACACAAACTTGGGAATAAACCAAATTGTAGAATGTTCAACATATGTATAGACTCGAAGTAAACAAAAACATGCAAATCAAAGCTAATCCTGTTAAGCTTACAATTGCAGCATACAAGAGGAAATTTGTTTTTGTGACGTCATTGTCTACCAATTCCAATTGTAAACCATTAACAAAAGGAAAAGTCAAGAGTTGAAGTTACATGGGGTTATCATTTATTGTATTTGATTGATTTCGTTTCCCACTAGAAATAATAATTCCCACCCAAAACTCTGACTGCCAATCATGAAATTCTGAACATAAGAGAGCTTTATGCCTTTTTGTTGATGTCGTGTAACACGCAAATATCGGCTGCTGTCTTCATCTGAAATCAACATTAACAATTCCATAATCAACCACAAGTCAACACATTAAACAAACAGATTCACTACTGTAAATATAAACAGTTCACTGATTGAAAAAACTGTTTGCTAGCAAATCTATGCATCAGGATTATTTCCCGGAACTTTGATACAATCAGAGATGTTTTTTGGTTCTAAGAAGCTATAAGATTGACTTTCTATGAGATCCACAATAATCAACTAGAGTTAATGGTTTCCGGTGAAATGTTCCATACAGTCACAAAATCAATCAATTATAAACTGGATAAGACATCCCAGCAATTACCAATATTTTTAAACAGTCAAAAAGGATTATTGATACTGGTTATTGACGAATAATACAAGGTAATGATTGGTACCTGTATAACGTTTACAAGTTGCTTAATTGCCCATCCAAACAAACTTAAGACGAGCAAGAAAGAGGTAAACGAACACTCCTTCACACATGTTATCAAAACCTGAAATCAAGAAAGGAAATAAAATTAAAAAAGTAACACCAGGGCAAAGCAAACTTGAAATAAACAGACTTACATTCATCAAAGCTTCATTCTCTTTCTCTGCAATGAGAAACAAGATTATATAAAGAACCTGCACAAATTTAACAGAGGAGATAAGTACAAAGGCAGCTATCTCTATATATCGAAATTTCCACATCACATTCATGATTATAAATTACCTCACATGCTGCACAGCAATAAGCCATGAACATTCGGTTCCCATAGTAAGCTCGGAAAAGCCAACTTGTGCTGTCTTTCACATCTTTATGGCTAGCTTTTCCTAACAAGAATGTACTGCAATTCAAGTATCAAACATATTTATCCAATTTCCAAAACAATAATCGGTACATTAGTACATGTAGAAAGGAAAGTTACCTGTACATCTGAAACCAGTGGCTACCAATATCCAAAGCAAGCAACGACACGAAAACCAACCCAGGTCTAAAAAAGGGAAAAAAACGAGTGACCGTATAGCGCCTTATATTATGCAAATGAAAATACAAGAGAAAAGAAAAGAATTACCTATAAACTTGAGAAAGTATTACAAGAAGACAAGCAGTGCTAATCCTGCAATCCTAATCGAGTCAGAATTCAGAAATGAAACAAAAATACGGAATTTGGATGATATAAAAAGAAGGAAAGGAAAGAATAGGCAAGTGCGTGATGAGTATGGAAAGAATTTCACCTATCAGTTACCATGTCCAACACCGCTCCAAAAGTTGATACTGGACAAGAGAAAGGAAAAATAAGAATTGAAGATAAGGTATTCATTTAACTGAAAGGAATAACTTCATCTAATAAATGCTGAATCAGATTCTTGTTCTTAACAAAAAAAAATGTGTTCTTTCCACAAATGTACTAGTAATTTTTCAGGTCAAAACAGTGAACAAAATGAAATCCTAATGTCATTAGAGCCACTAAGAAATTACCTGCACATAATTTCTAATGTTACAAGCGAAAAATCGCAAAGAACCCAGAATGACACACCATCTAAAATTCTCATTTGTACTCAGTTAGATTGGAATAAAAACATTCTCATAACCAACTTCATAATAAATCTAAGAATTCCTCATGAAAAATATGATGAACTGCTACATTAATTTCCGTAACTGAGACTGCATACAACAGGCCCAAACCAGCAGGAGACCTTCCAATAAAATTCTGTGTTTTTATCAAAAAGTGCAATAGAATAGTCCTTGCACACTTCAGAGCAGCAACTTCAAATGTTAAAAGTCTATTGAAATATACTATTTAAATCAAAATCTAGAACCAAAAGAGGCAGTTGATGCTAAACTATATAGCAAAAGTATGATAATGGCAATGTCTAAAAGAGGATTCCAGAGATTTTGAACTTGTCCCATTTTCTTATATCAAATTCTTAGAAAGGTATTCAAAAGAGTCATACCTTGATTGAATTTGCGGGCACACCAACCATCAATGCCATCACAGACAAAGCTGACAATCAAAAAAATAGCAATAACATTAGATTTCCCTTTCTGCAGTCAAGGTAGATAATGAACCCAAAATATGTTGAGAAAAATGAATGGAGGAAAATTAATCACCTTATAAAGTAGAGAAGGCCAAAAAGGTTTTTGTTGGAAAAGCATATGGCAAAAGCAAAGCAATTCATTAGAACTCTTGTGTACCCTGCGTTTGCATAGCATCAACCATAATTACAACTAACTACACCAGACTTAAATTGATCTTCGAAGGAAATGAAAACCAACCAACTATATTGGGAATGTAGAAGTAGACAGCTAATTTGCTTGGCCTTGCTCTTGAGTTGTTCGCCATTGATGCTTCTAGCGGCTTACAACTGCAAGTAAAGTACGATAAAATAAAACGTAAACACCGGGAAAACAAAAGGATCCCATTATAAATTAAGCATACAAGTACAAAAATCTCGAAAGCAACAATATAATTTCACCGAATTTAATTAAACAAGTGATATGAAGAGTCAAACAAATTGGTTATTTTTCCATCTGAAGCTACCAAGATCTGATCCAGAAGCGTATTATCAAGTGGAAAGATCTAGGGCATGAAAAGAACCCCAATTCAGGAAAAATAATGTAAGGAAACAAGAAAACCTGAAAGATTGGATTCAAAGAAGAAGAAGAAGAATCAACAAGCCTTGTCCTCTGCAATAATCAATTTGCGGTGTATCCCTTGGGATTCTTTTCTTGAAGCACCGCGCCTTCATTTAGCAAAAAGTCGGCTAAATTGTATATTAGAACAGAATTAACCATTAAAACTGAATTAAATAATATGAATTCCTGTACTTTGTGATCTTTATCCAGATATCGATTTGCAAAAATATTAATAAAACCAAGTGGGCTAAGATCGAACAAAAAAGGAATAATCTTTTGTGAAATCAACTTAACCACGAAGAAATAACAGGTAATGTCAATTGAAAGCTAAAACGTGAGAAATCAGGGATGAGTAACTGAGAAATATAGAAGAAAGAAAAAGGGTTGAAAGAATACCTCAAATTGCATTAGTAGCAGCGGGCCGTGAATTAAGAACAATGTGGTTTCTGACTGTTACATTTTTATTTCAGATTTTGGTTTCTTGTTTAACTCCTTGCTCCACCTTTTAGATTAACTGTAGTAATGAAATCTTTTACAAAATAATTCATTAAAAGTTTGGTTTTTCTTTTCTACACTACCTTTATCAAAAGTTTTATTTTCAAGTTTTTCAAGTTAGACCGTCCTTGAATAAATACTATGAAAAATTAAAATGCGTTTTACAAAGTTAAAATATGCAATTCTATAAAGAATTTATAAAAGTAACTTATTGGAACAGTAACTTGAAAATCAATACTAAACAGATCTATATATACATTTGCATGTTTTATGTGTTCAAGCAAAAAAAATAGTTAGGAATGAATTCTCACTACCGGGGGAACTAGTTAGCTTGTATATTAACATGACTTTGAAGGCTTTAATTTGAACAATGTGTTTAAAGTCGTGAGCTTGGACACAAACAATGCCAAAGCAGATAATATCGTTCTAATCGTTTAAACTTGTTATCATCATGATTTGTGATGACGAAATGTGTTTGGAATGAAATTCTCATATTTCTATCAAAGGATATACCGAGCTGGTATATAAATAGAACCTTGAATGCCTTAACTTGAACACGCTTTTTAAAAATTGTGAGGTTGGTCATAAACGGTACCAAAGCTGACAATATTATTCAAGTTATCTATAACAAATATATCTCATGTACATGTTTCTTTAGTCATTTCATTTGATGTGTAATTTATTTCACATTTGAGCTTCAAACAAGTGATTATAGCTACCGGGTTGGGCTACCCGTTAGGCCCAATTCGATCTCGTTTTCATGAACCGAGTTGAGTACTTTTTTTACAAAGTCCAACTCAAGCTCGAGACCGTTAAAACTCAAAATTTTATGAACTCAGCTTGACTTTTATATATATAATTGAGCCCGACCCAAACTTAACCCCACTAATATAATTTTATTTATTATATCTCTATAAATTAAATTTAATAATTATTATGGATTTTTATATTTTGAACTTAAAAATTTTATACTCGACTAAAATTACAATAAATTTGACTAAACATAACTACTACAAATATTTTTAATAATAAGTTAAAAGTACCAATAACCATAAACACCGGTTAATCGATTAAGTAATTTTAAAATGAAGGGCAAAAATAAAACATTTTTAAACATGTAAAAATAAGTATACATGAGAAAATTATATGGTGATTTTGTGTATTGAAGATTATTATACTTTGTTATTTATTACTATTGTATTAGTGGTAACTTTGTCATTTGTAATCATTGAATTATTGATTTGAAAATTGATACAATTAATAATTATTAAGAGCAAAAATGATAACATTTTTTAAAAATAAAGTCACTATAGAGAATACGTGTACATGACTAAAATAGGTTATTTTTTGAACTTTGTTTATAATTATTATATTTTCATTCAATTTTTTTTAATAAGTATGATAGAAAAAATAAGAAAAATGACTTGCATAGAAAAAATTGTAGGGATTGTATAAAAGGGAAAACAACTTAAGAACACTGGATGATACCCAAATGGCATCTTTGTCAATCTCGAACCGACTTCGTTCTTCATGGGATCTTTGGGTTCTTCGAGGTCCTTCAAGCTCCGTTGAGATTCCCGTCGAGTACCTACAAAACAAGGCTTAGCCGGGGTTCCTGCAAAACCCCTTCGATGCTTAAGTTAGTTCTTAAGATGAAGGAGAATGGGTGTGTCTCTTGTGAGAGTTTTCAGTTACCTTATGGAGGAGATTGGCTTCTCTTTTATAGATAGAAAGTCATGATGATGGTAGCAAATGGGCCTAGATGTAGTCATAGGTTTAGGA
>CATIWQ010509232.1:0-10166 GCA_949673415.1 Euphorbia schlechtendalii
ATTATATCACAGATCCAGTGATTATACACGATATTGGTAACCCCAAAACTACTCTTGAAATTAACTCCAAAGCATATAACTTGATTAATATAAATGACGTAAGATGAAATACTTGTTATGACACATAGACATATCATAAATTTCAAAATAGAAAGTATAAGTAGAAAACAAAGTAAAGTTGCAAGGTATGCAAGTGAAAGCTAAAGTTAATCAAACCGTATCCACTCTTTAATGGGAGTCGTCAATTCTTGCAATTCCTACGTCTACTTTGAATTCGATCTTGACTCGTACAGAACCTCCGCTAGGATGCTATTCTTTGTGAATATCGAACAAATGAATGTTGAAGAACGAAAACTTTTATTGATAAGTACTTTGCAATTACACTCATACAATAATTTCTCGAATTTGTGGAGAAATCTAGTGATCGAAATAAGAATCAAATCACTTATACATTTTTCTCACTATAACTTTGAATGTAGCAAAATCTATACTATTTTCACTTGCTATCATACACTCATACTATCATTTAATGTCTACTACCTATTCTCCAGTGAAAATGGTTGGATTTGAACCCTATTTATAGAGTGCGAAGGGTTGAGTCTATCCAAATGAAGAGTCGTGTCCATTGGCGAAGGGTTGCATCACTTCAATATGATTGGTTGCAAGGTTTCATCCTCTTCTACAATGGAAAGGCACCTTTTCATGATTGGATCTCTTCCAAAAGGTGTCATTTTGTCTGACAGTTGATGGCGGTTGATCATTTCTATCCGGTGATTGGTAGTTGAGAAGAGTTTACCAATAACCGTCACAAGTCACTAGTGCGATATATGTGTCACGATCTTGACTATTGGTTGGTAACTTTCTGCTTGTGAAGAGTAACAAGTCGCGATCGCGAATGGGTGTCACGATTGTGAAATGTACTTTTCTTCATGTTTCTTCTTTGCAACTTTGTCGATCTTTGACAGCTTCAATCCTAAGCCAATTCCTTATGTTCCACGCATCTTTTTGCACCTTTTTTACTCTTTTTTCATAGAATTCCATCTTTGATCATTTTACTCCCAAAATTCACCTAGTTTCTGCATTTTCATAAAAAACAACTACATAACAAGTGAAATCTTTTATATGAAGTATAAAATGACTCTAAACCACATCATTTTATGATTGAAAATATCAAAATAATAAGTGTAATTATACACTTATGAACCTGACATACATTTGCAGTTTGCTATTGTGCTAACACTTGTCTATAGTAAAGAGGGTATTAAGATATCTCATTGGAACCACCAATGCTAGCCTTTGGTATCCAAATAATGGATATTTCACCCTTAAAGGATTTACTAATGCAGAATATGGAAGAGATCAACTGGAAAGAAAAAGCACCACTGGTGGATGTCAATTTCTAACAATTTCATTGTCTCCTGGTACAACAAAAAGAAAACCTCGGTTACCTTATCCAAAATAGAAGCAGAATACATGGTTGCTGGTAGTTGTGCACCTCAAGTTCTATGAATTAAGCAGCAACTAGAAGACTATGGAATCAATACAGATTGCATTGAAGTCTTATGTGATAACAAAAGTGTTATTAATATGTCAAAGAATCCAGTTCAACACAATAGAATGAAGCATGTCAACATAAGCCATCACTTATCAAAGATCATGTGTTAAAAAGATGTTTAACTTATTCATATACCTACTAGTGATCAAAGAGCATATATCTTTACAAAACCTCAAAGTAAAGATTAATTCAGTAAGTTAAGAGAAGTTATAGGAAAGAGTAATCCTCTTTAAATTTTCAAAATGACATTTCCTCAAAAGCTAGGATTCTTCAAAAGATAGGAGTCCGCAAAAGCTAGGATTCCTCAAAAGATGGTTTCCTCATAAGTAAAAATTCTTCAAAAGCAAAGAGTAGCAAAGGCTCTGGAAAAAAATCAAGCTTAACATATCAAAATGACAACGCTCTCATAACAGAGGAATTACTGACAAAATAATTTTGAAATTTGAAAAAGAAGGGAGAACGACACGAAGAATTGAAGGCAAAAGTTACTTTAAACTCTCTGCATTCCATCATGAATAACACAATGATCAAAAAGCTATTTTAATGGAATATTCTTTAACTCCATTAACCTCCATTAGAGGAATTATGAGGATACTTCTCTTTCTTACCTCCTATAAAACTAGAGAAACCCTTCCTCTTCAACTTTTACGATTCTCATATCTTCTAAGCTATTTGTGCAAAACCTTTCTTAACCTAATCTCAAATCTAAAATGGCAACTTCCCAAAAAAACGTAATTCTTGAAGCAAAACCTCTCAAGTACAAGAGAATCAGATTCTCTTCAATTCTGGCCAAGATTTTCCCTTAACCCATTTCGCATATGATTTCCTTTTTAACATTGAACCCTTCAATTCAATTTTTAATCACCATAAGATTTGGAAATGGATTGCTACACATTGTTCAGCAGTTCTATGATAACCTAAAGGAGGATGCTACCAACGAGGACTATTTAGAGACTTTTGTAGATGGGTATATAGTTACTATGACTCCCTCCTTTCTCTCAAGCCTATTAGGCTTTAACAACTCAGGTGCAAAGCTGAGACAAGGTTGTGAGAAGCATCTCACCGAGGTATAGAGGTTGGCCTATAGTTTTGTTGGGTGGTTTGATCCTCATAAATCAACTTAGGCCCAATATGCCATGTAAAGGGTATTCCTACAGAAGTTCTATGCTTTAAATGAGCCCACTTCTTATAGGCAGTGCCTCATGTACCATCTCGTTGAGAAGATGGATGTGAACTAGGGTATGGTGATTATCCACCATTTCAAGACCCACAACTACACCATGGGTAACCTCATCACTAGGATTTTCAATACTGTGAGATTGACCTGAAGGTAATGAAGAGGGAAGTTGGCCCTAGGATCAGCTAGAAGAATTTTGATGAGCTTGAATGGGGAAAAGGATGGGATAGAGAGGAGGCTATGAAGAAAGCTGAAGCTAAGAAAGTGGTTGATCAGTAGAGAAAGCAGGTTGAGAAGACTGATACTGGAAGTAAGGCTAGGTTAGAACCTACAAAGGCTATTGAGCCTAAGAACAAGAGAGAGCATGTGCCCATTGAGAAGGTGATTCCTCACTAAAAGTGATCAAAATCCTCTAGAGTCCCCAAGGAGCAGTTCCAACTAGTCCCTAGAGTAAAAGACGTAACTACAAAGGAAAGCATTTAGAGAAGAACATGAAGGATAAAAAAGTTTCCGGTAAGAAGGCTGAATTGAATTGCAATGCTTAATTTGGAGCTCCTATCGAAGCTGCCTCTCCTCCACCTCATGTCAAAACCTCCTCTCCTCCTTGTACTCCTACCAATAACTAAGAGGAGATAAATTACCCATTTCCATTCTTGGAAAGAGGAAGAGAAGTGCAGAGAAGTCTGCAAAGAAGAAGGGGGCCAAGAGAAGTAGAACCTTCAAAGCCTTGACTATGGCCATCAAGCTCAATTTTGAAGAAGAAGCTAAAAAGAAGGTAGAGGAGGAAGCTACCAAAAAGCAAGAAGAGGATGACTTGGCTAAGGCTATAGAGAATAACTTAAAGGAAAACTATGGGAAGAGGTCTTTTGTAGCTATCATGATAGCTGTAAATTAGGTAGAGGAGGCTGCCAAACTAAAGAAATCATCTACTCCTGAAGAGCTTACTCAAAAGCTCAAGGGAAAGAAGACTATTCCTTCCCCAAAGGGAAGTAATTTTGAGGATGAAGTCCTAGAAATTCTACCCAATCCTCAAAGCCACTCTCAGATGATACAAATCCTTTGACCATACCCTTATCTCCTTCCCATCTCATTCTTGAACCAACCACTTCTATGACTTATTACCCAAAAACCATGGAGTCACCCTTTCCCGGCACCAAAATTCCATCACCTTCTTCACCATCATCGGCTCTTTCAACACCCAAAACCACTCCTCTGAAACATCCTTCACCACCAAAATCCCTTCCAAAATAAGTAACTCCTCCTTCTTCTCCATCGCCCATCAAAAACTCCTCCATAAATGCTGAGGAAACCTTTGTTTATGTGGACGCAACTGTTGTTATTGGGGAATAATAAGGAGTCAATGAAGCCTAAAGTGTTAGAGCTGAGATTGACCAATCTGAGAAGGCCGAGGAAGCCTCACAAGTTGAGGAAACATTGATTCATGATGCCAAAGAGGCAACAGAAGCAATTGTTGATGAGGTTTTAGTGAAGGAAAATCAAGCCAACACTATGGATCCTAAAAAGTCCTCAATGGTAGAAGAGGCTGAGATAGTGGATGAAACTATTCTCGCCTCCGAGGATGGTAAAACCACTATGCTAACACTAAGTGATACTCAAAACTAAATGGATGTAGAGGCCAATGCTACCATCCCGCCAACATAGCAAATTATTGTGGAATCAGCGGAACTACCCTCCAATGAGAGAATTCGTCCACCGATAAATTATTAAGATCACATTAACCTAGACGAGAAAACAACCTCCAATTCAAACAATGACAACATCAAAATTTCTGGTGCCAAGGAAGCTCATAGAAGTGAATTGAAAGAGACTCTAAAAGGAAATCTAATTCTTGAGGATGATTTGAATGATACTGAAGAAAATGAAGATGTTGATGGTAACTTGGGCTCTAGCTCCCCTCTCCCAAATATTCCTTCCACCTCTGCTGATCCAAAGGAGGATTTCTCCATTTTTAGCATGGTTAATGCTCAACTTTACCTTGCAACTCAACTTGGTGAAATTTAGAAGACTTTACTAGTGATGACAAACACCATCTCCCCACTACAGAAATCTCAAGTTCCCAGAGAGCTTCTGAAGTCAGTAGCCCTCTTGATGGTCAATGCAGCCAATACTGAAGTAGTGGTTAACATACTCCCTCAATCAATAACATTGGCCTCTAAACTCTATAATACCATTCTGCCATCATTAGAAGGTCATTTGGAGCATTATAAGATCATTTTACAAAGGCAAGACATGATAATGGAGGATATTAAGTTTATAGCTCAAAGCCAAACTACAAATCATGAGACAGCTATACAATTGGGAGAAAGAGTTGATGTAGGCATTTCTAGTATTGAGCATGCCTTGATTGGAATGGATGTCAACTTTGGGAGTGAATTGGAGGTATCCTAGATAGCCATGAGGTCTGCACTAAAGGAAGAGTGCAATGGAGTATGGGATGATCTCTGCAAGCGATTGAGTTCCCTTTCTCAGTAGATTAACACCAATCATACTATTGCTCTAAGAAATCACAAGGCTGTAATGGAAAAAATTGAATATTCTCAAAAGATCATTTCTTCCCCTATCTATGCACATTTCAAGAGCTTGGCGGGGACTAAGAGTGATAAGTTGTGGTAGCCAGCCAAGGTGGATATAGATATATGAATATGGAAGAGATTCTTAAGCATCTTCTATCTCCTCTTGTGCGTACTATAATCTCCAGTGAAGAGAATGCAACTCAAGGCTTGGGGAGAAGCTTTGGAGAAGGCTCTGAGTGAGATTTAGATAAAAATTCTGGATCAAAATATCTCATCAACCTCAACCATTACGGACTAGATTTAATAATGTGTCGTTGGCTTTAAATCATAACATCAAGGGGAGATTGTTGAAGGATGATCTTAGAAGGAGTTTTAATCCTTTCTTCAAATAACTACATCAAGTAATTTATCAAATCTTAGAAGAAATTTAAGTCTTCACTCAACATCGAAAGATAAAGATTGCATTGGAAGATAAAGACTAGATTAGAGGCTAAACTTAGTGTTAGAAGCCCAAAGTTTTAGAAGATAGAAGAATTGCATAAGAGGGAAGCAGAAATTAATCAAGGATAAATTAAATGTGTGATATTTATTTCAAATAATTTGAACAATAATCCCTAGGCACTAAGTGAGTCAACTTGCCATGCCTGCATTTAATTTTGTGGTACCAAAAGTTATCCACCTGAAAAGGACATGCTGATGTTAACAATAAAGAGATAAAGTCATTTTTTCCTTTGTAACAGACAACAAGTACAAGTGAGACCTTCTTTATGACAAACTTGAATCAAAGGCTAATCTTAACCTTGCAACTTCGTTTTAACGGATTTCAAAAGCCTTGATTAGTGCACTTAGCCTATCCTAATCCTCCTTTAAGTCCAACGACTCCAATCTTAAGTGACAACATGTATAATTCTACAAAATTCCAAGATTAACTAGTACTTTAATAGCCTATATAAAGGAGTGAAATTCTAGTAGAAAAACCTGGTGAATTTTTAATCAATCAAAGAGCATTCAAGCTATCTTACAACTCTCAAATTTCATCTTGAGCCTTAAACAATCATTCAAATCTAAACTCATTGTAATATAGCTAAACTGAATAAATGTTCAGAAGCTCAAACCTCTTTTTTATACTCAATCTTGTAAAAACAGTTGCTTGGTTGTAAGTAAGTGTGAGGGAGCTTATATACTAGTTGGAGGGTACTTCTACAAGTCGATTTAGCACAGAGCCTAGATACAATTGGAAGGTACTCTTGTATTGGTAAAGCTCAAAAGCTGTAGATTGTTGGACGGTACTTCAACCACTAAGATATCATTGTAGCGGTTTATTCTCCACCCTAAAGGAGAATCACTAGTGGATTAAATATTGGATAATGATTCCAAGGACTATATTAGGCAAAGCTGAACTAGTATAAAATTTTCGTGTTTCCAAATCTCTTGCTCTGATCTTAACTTATTTGCATTCACATTTATAAACTGTTAGAAAAACTAAAAGAGACTACATATATATATATATATATATATATATATATATATATATACACACACACATATATATGGTTCTAGGTAGAATTTATTTATACATACAAATTCAAATTTCTTCATACTTTGTTCGATTCAAACACATAGTTAGATTATTAATTGAGTGTAATTCAATTGATATACATCTCAAAACAGATGTAAGATATCCTGAATTCAATACTCGACATCTTTAAAAATCAATATTCTTTTTTAAAAAATACTATCTTTAGATTCAAAATTTGAAAGACAGTTATAAAAACATTAACATTTTCAATTATGCAATCAAAATTAGTTGACGAGATAATTAGTGGAGTTGGTCGAGTTATATAGATATATGGTTGACTTGACTAATCCCAAGTTCGGCCGCTGCTTACATTTTCTTCGAGATTGAGATGTATGGCTATTTTTCTTCGAAACTAAAGAACCAGAATAATTTGTTGACAATTCTTCTACTGGTTTCAATTACTACCAACTCCAATCTTGCAGTCTCCCATCACTACTCTTTTTATTAAAAAATTAATTGACAAAATATATTTTAGTTTGAAAAAATGACTTCGCACCATTGATAATGCATGTAAATTTGTATGAAGAAAGTCAATTTATTTCGATTATTACTAAATATTTTTTGCAGGAGGGATAAAATTATTATTTGAGACCATTCTCCAAACAAAGATTATTTTTAATAAATATTTTTTAACAATAGTAAAACTCGGAGAAAGTAAAAGTAAAGTAAAAAGTCTATTTTGAACCCTAGCAAATCCAGTCAAACTGTACATTATATTAATTATAGTATATTATTATTATTTGAGTAACTTATCAATTAAGTCTTTGTAGAGTGTGAATTTTTTAATTCAGAAAAAGAAAATCTAGGGTTCATGGGTCAGCTTCAGAGCCGATTTGGTTGACTAATGGAATTGTATTTTTTGTTTCTATTTTGTAATTAGCATGACTTTTACTTCTTCCATTAAATGTTATGCATGACTTTTACTTCTTCCATTAAATGTTATGCATATATTTGGTTACCCATTATTTGAGATCCAATTCCAGACACACACATATATAATATAATATAATATAATATAAGTTGAGGTTTAGGTGTTGTTTAGTTTCAACAGATTAATATTTTAAGCAACGCTGATATGGAGACATTTCGTCAATTCCTTGCCATCCTTGCTTTACTTTGTGTGAGTTAATATAGAAAATCTGTTGTAATCTTTTGTGTGATTAAGTAATTAATTAAACTTTATCTTTCATGTAATTGCAGTGTGTTCAACTTAGAGGAAGTAATGCAGCTTCTTTACCCACAGCACAAGTATATTGGAATTCCCACTTGCCAAACACTCCCATTCCCACCCCTTTACTTCAACTTTTACATAATGGTTAGTTCGTTTCCTTCTCTACTATCAAGCATACGTGTGTAATTATGACCACCATGTATATTAATGCTATTGCTTTTGTGCTACATTTATGCCGGAAAATTTACTTGGTGTGTTAGTAATCCGGCACTTTAATTTCTGGGTATGGTGGTACCAAGATATGTTCATGAGCTAGGTTGAGACGGTTTCGATTACTTTTTGTTATTCTGAATAATTAAAATTATTAATTTTTTATATATAAAAATAATTCCTTATATAAAATGTGGGTCAGGACATCTAATAGGATTGAGAAGAATCTGAAGCTCAACCCACATATTTTGCCGGCGTAACTGGGTTCAGACAGGATTAAAGAAAATTCCAAAAATTATTTCCCAAACCTAACTAATAATTTAGTTGCTAACAGATCTAAATTGATACCCAACATTAATCTATTTATGAAAATAATTGAATACAAACATGTCTTGTTTTTATTGTTAATGATGTGCCGATGGAGTTGACATCGTTTTTGTTAGACTATGTCTTCATAGATTGAGTGCACAGTTAATTAGTTAAATCACGTCATAACGAGAAATTATAGTAGGGACCGGGTATTAAGAACTCATTCTCTTGTATAAATGATTAGTGTCTGAAAAACTATTAAATTATTTTTCCATGTTAACTGTTTAGTATAAAATAATATATATGAAAAAAATAATAAGTGTTGACCATACAAGCACAAACACAAAGCTTAAACATGTAATGTCTTTAAAAAGCTTTGTGTTAGTATTTGATATACATGGAATGTAAACAGATGCAAGAATCAGAAGTGATTTCTTACAAGGGAGTTTAATGATTATTGACCCTGCCAGGGGAAGGTTAACCTATAAACTTGGGTACTGGCCTGAAGTCAAGACATTTAGCAACAATCAGACATTTAATACAACTACTGTATTCTTCTTACGTGACGATCTTCGTCCTTACAAAAGGATGAACGTTATCTTCCCTAAATCATCGGATGGTGTGGATTTCTTGCCAAACAAAGTAGCCAAATCAATACCCTTTTCCAGCTCCAAACTACCCGAAATTCTGAACTACACTTCAGTAAAACCAACATCAAAGGAAGCTCAGGTTATGAAACAGACAATCAAAGAATGCGAGGCACCAGGCATCAAAGGAGAAGACAAATATTGCGCTACTTCATTAGAAGCCTTAGTTGATTACATTATTTTAATACTCGGAAGAAGGGTTCAAACGCTATCTGATGAAGTCGAGAAGGAGAATAAGCAACAGATGTATACAATCCAAGATGGAATAGAAAAGATGGGAGGAAATGATCAAAATATAGTGTGTCATAAAGAGAGATATGCATACGCAGTATATTATTGCCATAACATAAAAAACACAAATGTTTATATGGTTCCGATGAGAGGTGAAGATGGTTCTAAAACTAATGCAGTTGTTGTGTGTCATTTAGACACATCGGATTGGAATCCTCGCCATTTTGCTTTTCAGGTTCTTGATGTTAAGCCAGGTGGGCCTCCAGTTTGTCACTTTTTAAACAGTGATACAATTGTAATTCTTCCTAACTGAAAATTATTTGTAATTTGAAATAATTCAACATAGCAATGTATTTTATCAATTTGAGACGTGACGGATACCAAATATGAACCATTATACATTGGATATATTATAACTTAGAATAAGACTTATACATGCATGCATTCATGATTCTACAAAAAAAAATTTATAATATTGTTAGCTATTTTCTTTTCATAATTGGATAATTACTTTTTTTATTATTCATAATATAATTCTTCATATAAAATTTGATCTAAAGTAATTGTTATTTTCGAAACAAAAGCCTAATAAATATGTAGGCTTCTAAAGGCAAAGCTTTCCAACATTTGGAATCTTTCCTTGACATGGAAGTTAATATCTTTAGGGCAAGGTTATTTTCAAGTGATTATGCCTTCCCTAGGTTTGGCCGAGGGAAAACTTGAATCTTCAGCCCGAAATTGTGAGGTTTTCAA
>CATIWQ010509277.1:0-24538 GCA_949673415.1 Euphorbia schlechtendalii
TCCCATGATTTTTACTTTCATATAAAAGTGCACTAACAAAATATCACTATATTTTCTAGCGGTTAACGCCTATGGGAGTAAATTAAGGTATTCCTGTTACCGTCTGTCGCAGTCCAAACATACTATTAGTTTTGGTAAAATTTGGGTTTCAAGATATTTTAAATGTTAGTCTTTGGTGCACTTACAATGAGAAAACCATGTGATTGGTCATTATTCCCATCTTTTTGATACATACTATGATAAAAATAAAAGGAAGAATATAAAATAGTATGAATTATTATTTGTAATGAATTGATCGAGTTGTTCATCAATTAAGCATAGTTCAATTAGTACTTATTTTAAAATGAAGGGGGAGAATTGTAGGTTTGATATCCAATCTCTTCAAAATTCGTACTTGTATGAAAAAAATATGGTGGTTATATTATCTGTTATGTAATAGAGTTGGAATGTGTGTATTAACTATTTCATGAGATGTAATAGATACGAATAACAAAATATTTCAATACAAACAGACAATAGATTTATGGTGACTTTGTTTAAAACAAAATCTTCATTACTTTGTCTCTTATCACCATTTGATCAATAATGTGAAGATTGATCCAATGGTGACAAGAGACAAAGTAAATTTATTTTTTATAAATAAAAATCATCATAACCTACACCCAAACAAATTCTTACTTTTAACATTAATTCACTTATTTCACGATATAGTCATTCCACGAACCAAACTTTATTTTATTCATTTTTAAATTATGAGAAACTTTGCACCACTTCTCGTATAAAAAATAGGCGCGTGATATATATCCCTATTTTTCCAGATGTATTTCCATATATGAGAAAATTAGAGATTCATAATATCCTATTGGATCTGAATTCTAACTGCACAGTAACAACATTTCCATTTAAATTAGGATTTTTCTTCCTGTAAATTAAATCATTACCAACTAAGCATGTTGATGACCAAAAACATTTAATCATAGTATGGAATGTCACCATTTACGAAATGAAATCAAAAATTGAAAACTTATGATTCTATTTAGTAAGACTTAATCCTTCTTCAAGTAAAATTGTTTCTATCCAAAATTATATTTTATGTTATATCCAAAATCAAAACAACGTGATCAAGGTAAATGATGACATAAATAAAATGAATAAAAATATGAAATTCATATATTAATATAGTAACCCTTTGACATGAAAAGAATTTAAAAATAAAAAGACAATACCAAATGTTATAATCACTTTAAAATTTATTGATTAAGCCTATAGAATTTGAAGAAATACAAATTAAATATTTTAGTTACAAAAATAATAGCATCCTGAATCATTAAATGAAAATCAAGATAAAATCAGGGACGGGCTAATTATGGAAATAGAAGTCAACTGCTAAAACCAAACAGCCACCGGGTATCACCGGTCACCAACTTCCCACCTTCCTGTCGCCTATATAAGCACCCCAATTCCACCCCGTCATGAATCTCTCTGACTCTCAACCAAATAAAATCGAACATCAGTTATTCGATTAACACCAAACATGGCCTTAACTTCTTCACCGGAGCAAGATCACAGTTCCGCCTCGCCTAAACGGCTAACTTTAAGTTACCTCATGTCCATCTCTTCTCTGATTGCTATTTGGGCCAAGCGAGCTGGCCGTGTATCGATTAAGCTCAAACGACCGTCTTTCAAGTCCGGCCATGGCCACCTTGGCGACGGCTGCGATAGGAGTCTGATGTTTTCGCCGAGATCTCCACTGGTACGCCCAAAGCAGTTATTGTCGCAGATAAGCAACAAGGCGATCACGCTTATTAACAACAAGAAACGAGGACGAGGACGAAACGGCGTCGCAGATGATGAGTTCGGAGATGGTGGGGTATGGCAGAAGGCAATCTTGATGGGGGATAAATGTCAGCCGTTGGATTTCTCGGGTGTAATTTATTATGATAGTCATGGTAAGTTGCTTGATGAACTCCCTCATCGCTCGCCACGTGCCAGTCCTTTGCCTGGATACTTGACAAGTGGTGAATTGAAATATTGATTGAAAATTTGGAAAACAAAAGAAAAAATGAAAAAAAATTCGGGGTTGGAATAATCGCCAAATTTTGGAAAGGAATTGAAATTTGTTAGGTTCATGATGGTTTTTTTGTAGATGTGTTTTGTAAGAAAAAATGTATACTGTGCTATTATAATGTTTTATCAATATGAAGAAGTCAAAAAGAATTAACAATGTTTATTAATGTTTCTCACAAGTGTTCTGAATAATTACTATTATCGATATTCATATAAATATATAATTTACTTTATTTGTGTGGTTTATGGTGTAATAAATTCTGATTATATTAGTGTTCTACGGGAATTTATAAATATGAATTATTTATAATGCTTTTCTCTTCTTTGTAAGTTCTAACAAATTTATATATACTTCATTGTCAATGACGTGATGTATATTAAAAACGATTTTATTAAAACTGTACGCATGGAATATTTAATAGGTATATAGGTTAAGATTTAGGTCTCAACGTTAAAAAGCACCCAACTGTGATGGATGCAATTTGACTCATTCTTAGCATATGTATGACATGTATAAGACTAGAATTAGAAGGCGTAACATGGTTGCAATGAGTACGTCTAATAAATTATCTATGTAAAACATTAATTTAATTATGTTATATAACTTCATAGAATACAAATTAAATAAAATACACGACATTGAGTTGTTAACGCGTTTTTTTTAATATTTGATTAAATGATCGACTTATCTGAACTTGAGCCAAACTCGGTTGATCCGTATACATCCTCATAATTTGAACTTAAGTCGAGATCCTTGTCCAAATGAGAGTTATACTAAACATGTAACTATAATTATAAAATGATCATGATATGTTTTGCAACCAAACCTATTAACAATTGTCAACTGATAGGCATATTGGATTGTTTTATTAAGCTCAACTCCACAAGGTTTGATTCTTGCAGCCCCATAATGATTCTGATCAATTACAAACATCACTTAACAAAATTGTTTATGAGGAAAGCCAGATATTTTTGTTATTGGAATAATGATACAAATTAATTATAAGATCTACCCCATTATATTTTTATCTAATTGAAAGTGAATTCCAAATATTGTGACTATAGATGTGAAAATAATTTCCATTTCAAATTGTTTAATACAGATTTTTTTTTTGTTTCTATTAGTAATAAAATAGTCAGTGGAATACAAATAAATAATTTTATTTTAACAAAGTAAAAATTGCATAGACTAAATAGTCACATAGTTGATGCGGATTTGAGTAATTGCTTCGCCAACATATTGGATAGCAGAATTATTGTTCTTCCAAAGCTTTTTTTTTAGTCGAAGATATCTTTTATGTGGAAACAAATAATGGTTTGTGGGTCTACAAATACTTGACTGAAGATCGAGTTTGAATGCTCAATGAACGGCCTAATTGGGCAAGGAATTCAAAAAAACCAAAGGCCCAAAGCAGTTGACTTGCTTATTCAAAGTAAAACTACTAGAATCATTGAAGTCAACTTTCAGCTTAATTGCTTTATTTTCTTTTAGGTCAGGACTCAGTCAGGAGCTTATTTAATTTAGTACGACAGCGTACTGACCAAAATAAAGAAAGCTCGTACAAAAAAATTATCTTTTTCTGGTTTGGTAAAAAATATAGAATAATGCAGCAATATATTATCCAAAGGCAGATCCATATAATCAGTTTATACCTACAAGATTCGTTTGATTGACGGTTATCGTGAAACAGGAGAAAGAGTAAAAAAATGAAAAATGGTAGAATGTTTATTTGAAAATGCTCTTCCTATATACATTGAGGATTATTCCTATAAAGATTAAAATTACATACTCAATCATTTATAACACTATTTTGCATTCATTAAATTTTACCAAAGGTTTGTACTCACCTTATGCTAGCTAATATTAAGCCTTATTTTTAAGATACTTCTCATAAACATAGGCAATTCATAAATTCACTTTCTTCCGAAAATTCTAAACAGAGACTTTTTTATATGCATGCATTGCAAATTACTGCGTATCCAAATATCTGCATATCCATTTTTAAATACAAGTATTTTTCTAATATGATTTTATCCATATCTTTGTCCTCTAATATTAATGTAATATAATTTGTAAGATACTACTAGCATTTCAACGCATTAAAAAAATCAAGAGGATATCCAAAAACTTCCCACACAAACAAACACCAACTACGTACATTACCAATTACTACAACAATCAGGTGTGCAAACATTACAAATAAAACAATCGCAACAAGCATAGATTTATAAAACACCAAAAATAAAACAAGAACCTCAATTAATTCACCATTAAAACTGATCAGGCACCAGGCGCAGCATCCTTCTCCTTGCTTTGCAAATACCCGCCGTACTCTCTCGCATAATCCTTCACATGGCTCGCAGTATCATAGATCCGATTCCGTGCATTCTCAAATCTATCCGAACCCGGCGGATTCATTCCTCCGTAATACCTATAAATCCACGAGCATCCTCCCACCGCCGCCACTATGAATCCCCCGAACAACAACATCCCGGACACCGCGAAGAACACAATTGTTGCAATCGGAAACCAAATCGGACTGGACAGGATTATTAAAGGAGAGAAAAATACAAGAGCAGCAAATGCAGCGGTCACGGTGATTCCAGAGAGAAGAAGGAGGATTGAGCCGGAGATTGCCAGAGTCATGACGCCGAAAAGTTGGCCGGAATTAGGGGCGTGAGCTTGGATTTTGCGAAGAAATGTGGAGGCTTGGTGGTCATTATAGTTGTTGTTGGATCTTTGAGGCCTGTAGGCGGCGGAGGGGCGATCGGGATCAGCCATTGTTGGGGGAAAATGATTTGGGGGAAAGAGGAAAGTTCAGGAATGGGTTAAAAAGATGGGAAGAAGACAGGTGGTGAAGATGGAAACATGCAACGGTGACACGTGTATTCATTAATGACGTTTTCTTTCTCTCGTTAATTCGATACGAGTTTAGGCTTGGGCCGACATCAAAGTAATTGGTTTTTTCTTATTTTGATAGCCCGTTTTATTAGGTGAAGGATCCGACCCATATAACTGTTGGAAAACTTTGTACACCAAAAAAACAACTGCGTGTATCACAAGCAACAATTTGCAGTCTAACAGTATCTACTAAACCCTAATTCGAAACAGTAGCCAGCCAATACGCAGCGGTTTTGTGTTTGGTTCACTAGGATTTCAAAGCCATAATAATCCATCAGTCATCTTCGTCCTAGTCCATTTTTCAATTCTTTGTCAATGGCGTTATATCAATTCTACTTTTTGCGGACCTGGATATTTATCCATTGATATTCAACCTGTATGGATACTAACCGGAGTTGGCGAGTTGTACCTAAGGTTCGCCAGGTTAGATTCTTCACTCCTAACGAATCACTGCCGCCGAATCGGACTCAATCTGTCCCTCCTGATTCTACCTCGACACCGATATCTAATTCTCCTGTCAGTAATTCCTTGTCTCCTGTCATGATTCCTCCACCACGTCACCTTTCTCATAATCTTACTCACTGTTGGTTCCAGTCTGAATGGTTGGCCACCAACCTTTGATTTTATTTTTGGTAGTTTACCTACCAATTGACTAATTGGTAGGTATTCTGCCTATAAAAGGCACTCCCAGCAATCCAAAAATTCATTAAAAAAAACAAAAACAACAAAATCAATTTCTTTTGTAGAGTGTTATTCTTATAAAAGAGTATTTAGAGAGTTTCCTCTTGTAGAGGAATTTATTACCACAAGAGAGTAATTAGAGAGGGGGGTTGAGTGATTTTACCTTGTGTGTAAAATTGGGATGTTTCCAACTGTCCTAAAATTATACCTCGAGTTTGGGTATACTTGAGAGAGCGTGTATTTTGTATTCCCATTATTTATTAGTGGAGTTATCGGTGCCCAGTGATTTTTCCCTTTCAAGGGTTTCCACTTAAAATCTCTGTGTCGTTTTATTGCTTTACTTGTTGTTGTGAATCTATTTTAGTTAACACATATCACCCGGCTACCGAATTATCTCTTCGGGACCTAACACTAATTATACAACAAGTATATGTATGATATTACCCATCCCAATTCTATGACCTGTTATAAACTATGTATTGAATTGAATTGCTAATGATGTTCACAAACAAAAAATAAACGAGCTCGTTCGCAAACAAATTAGTAAACTGTTCATGAAAAAAATAATTGAGTTATCTGTGAACAGCTCGCGAACAAACAAACAAGCACTTAAACAAACGAATAGAAACAGAAAGCTCAAATTTTAACTTGGCTCGGCTCGTGTTCGTTTAAAAATTAAACGAACGAACACGAACAAACCAAAACTCATCTCGATTCGAATCCTAAATGAGGTTAATGAGATTAACTCAAAAAGGGTAACGAGATAATTTGATTCCTTTCTCCGACCAAACATCAACAAAAGAAATAAAAAATTTATATTCCTTTACCCTTTTCTGAAAATTCAAACAAACGCCACCTTAAGATTAATGAAACAATAAACAACTCAAAAACGTCGACAGAGAATCCTAAATTCCAAACCATACCACTTCTATTTCTTCCATTCAAATCACTCTTCGCCTTTTCTCTTCAAATTAATCCTCATTTTTCACTTAATTAATTAATTTAAAACACCAGTGAAATTTGCAAATCCACCCCCAATAAAATTTAATTTAATTCCATCATTTCAACAATTATATTTCAATCAATGGCTCATTTGTAAATAAATTACATATGAATTCATTTCATATTTAAAATTGTTTCTTACGCCTGAAATTGCATACACGAAATTAACTTCCACTTATTTACCTGAATTTCACACGCTTTTTTATAATTAGTGATTTTATTTTTGATAAAATTATTATTACATTGTCATTCTAATCATTGAATCGATACTAGACTTGTTAGTCGAGTGGGTTGGGTCGGGCTTTTGGCTAAATTCACTAACACAAGCCCGACCCAAGCCCAAACTTTAGAATTTCGGATTCAGACGGGCCTGAGTCGAGTTTACGAGGTCATTCTCAAAGTCGACCAAAATTCATAGATATTTTTTTTTACTTTAATTTTTTATCATACTAAATGAAAAAAACAAAATATACATGTCAAATTTTTTCATCTAATTGCATTATTTATTTAATTCTTTAGTATTTAGTATATGTTATGGTAGTTAAATATAAAATTTTAATCAAATAATATATTAAAAATTTAAATTTTATTAAAATGTAACATATAAATATATTATAAATTAAAATATTATTTGTCGGGCTCGGACCGGGCTTGGATATTTACATAAAGACCAAACCCAATCCATAAAATTTCGGGCTTTAACGGACTTTGACTGAACTTTGTAAAAATATGAATGTCCAAACTCGGTCCATGAGGGAGCTCGATTCGGGCTCATTGAGCCCTCGGCCCATTGAACATGTCTGGTTTCTACCACTATTTTAAAAATCCTCGTATATGCGCTATTTTAAGGGTTACCGTCCGATTTTACCTTAACACTTAAATCCCACCAACTAGCGACTTAGTTATACCAAATTCTGATTAATTACCGCTTAGGTTCTGAAAATTCTAGCCGTGCCGGTGATATCACCGGTATCAGGGAGTACGGTATAAAAAAAGAATTCCTCGAAATTTTTAGTAATTTACTACAATCTTAACTCCAATCCAAATCCAAACTTGTTGCCTGTGAATTTCCCGTTCCGTTTGCTAATTAAAAAAAATCATAACAGAAACTCGCACTGCTCTTCTACATTCACATCCCAATTTCCGTCGATTCGGTGTCGGAATTCCGATCAAGGGGCTTCATCCGTCACACGGCAGCTCAATCGGCTACTCTTCTTGCCTAGATCTGAAATTGAATTACCAGTGTTCTTCTGGATCCTGCCGTGCGTCTCCACAACTCCATCATAACCTCGTTTCAGTCCTGTTAATGTCTCATTTCCTTTCTCATTTGTGATTCAGGTCAGTCCCTCAATGCCCTTACCTACCTTAGCTGTGCTTAATTTGAGCTTCTTCATAAGCAACTGACTGACTTTCTTTACAAACCAGCCAACGATCTTCTATTTAAGAAATCAAAGATCTTTATAATAGAAGAAGCAAGAGCTGGCGTCAGTTCGGCACATCCAAAATTCCAGTAAAGCAAGCCTTCTCTCCAGGTAGCAGGTATACTTTGGCCCGTCTTTCCTTACCTCCGAAAGCAGTCTATATTGCAACAGATTGGCAGTTTGTTGCTTGCAGTGTGTTGTAAATATAATGATCGCAACTGCGATTTCGTTGTGTTTTCCTCTCATTAAAAGGAAATTAAACCAATTTAATCTTACAGTGCTATGGACTATACACCTAGAGATGTGTTTGACGTAGGGGCATTTGTTGGCTATTTGACTGTTGAAGAGGATCTCAGCAGGTAATGTGGCTACAATTATGTCAAATAATTGTAATTATAATAGCTGTTGCCAGTTTATCATTCACAAGTTATCTTTACATGCTGAGTTGATTATGTGGTGTTGGGTTCTTGTTCATGTGTGTTTTTTTTATTTAGCGATGATATATCATTGGAAGGACTTGAGCAAGAATTGGAAGAATGTAAAAATGATGACGTAAGTTGCTCCAAAGCTTTTCTCTGTAATGTGATTCTCCTCTTCTTTGAAGAAGAATGTGTTGTGTGCTTAATTTGGAATTTTAATACCATTGGCTTTTATATTTTATTTTGGCTTCACTTCCCGTGTCTATTGAGTGATTTTTTTGTAATTAGCAACTCAAAACCTTCATTGGGTTTATTTTGCACAAGAATAGTGATAGAGATAGTAGCGTCTAGTGTGCATGTGGTGAATATTTCCGTGCTTTCATGTGATATTTGGCTTTCCCTTTTTTCTTCTAATAATTATATGCATATTCTTAGCTGGCAATGCTTAACCAAGATTTTCTATATGGCGTATTATTTCCCTTTTTTTCCAAATACTCTTCCACCACTAGTCTATGTATATATAAACAAGTCTTAAACAGAGTAATTGAAGGCATTGCATGATAGTTCACTGAGCCCATCAGAGCTCCGTTTACTTATTATTTAGTATTTTAAACAAGCTTGACCTTTTAGCTGTATCAATAATACATGGTCACGGAGTAGGTTTTGCAAATACCGGCATCCATTTATAAACTTGTTGGATTAAGTATAATAATAGCTTTTACATTTAGCTCATTGGTTAATGATTTACTTGTACTTACAAGCTACGAGTTTTCTTTGAGGAACCCTCTTCCATGTTCGTTTAACTAATGGCCATGAAAATAATAATATGCATCTTTACCTTGTCACCATTATATTTAGGTTGTTGCAAATATCTTGTCAAAAGGCACCACTTTAAGAGACTACACAAAGGGGGTGGAGAACAATTTACGGCAAGTTGAGTTAGACTCCATCCAGGTTTGTAACCTCCTTGTTTAGTTAACCACAATTATTCAAGTGTGCTTTACTACTTGATTGTATTCATGTATAATCTTCCACTTCTTAACAACTCTGTTCTTTATATGTAGTTGTGAACCTACATAATCTGTAAATTTGTGATGCTCATGCTCCTCAGTTTTCATAGAATGGTTTTATACTTTGTTGATAACATGCACAATTTTAACTTGTAAAAAGAAGCTTGAAGCTGCATTAGTTTTATAGTGACAACTTTGGTTTCTAATTCTTTTCTCAATTATAGATTTACACGATATATTATAAAGTTCTCTTTCTAGCATAATCAGTCACCCAAAAATTATATTGTTACAGTGATAGTTAAATATGTAACCTTGTAAAAAAAATCATATCTGTTCGAACACAATGAATAATTTGGTGGGGCACCAGTCTCACAAAGTTTTACCAAAATCATTGTGAGGTGCATTGCGAATCTATCACATTACACTATGATATATCATTTTACATCTTCCATAAAGTAAATCACAATAATAATTTACGGGAGATTACATATCTTGGACCAACAAAGATAATTGCATCAAATAGTGTTCCATCTTGTGACTGCAAACTTCATAATATATCAATTTTTATAATGATTGAATTTATCATATTTAAGCTTTCATTGATTATACTCAAATACTTTGTTAAAATGTTAACTTGTTGCTTGAATAATTCTGCTTTTTGCTATAATTTGCTTATTAAGATTTATAATAATGTTACTTGATGTGGTAATTCTATTGTGTAAATAGCCTTTTCTCTTTTCCCTTTCATGTGCCATTTTTTATTCCTGTTTTTAGTAATTCTAGTGGCTGTTGTTACTAATTGTTAGAAATACTATTTCAAATTGACAGGATTATATAAAAGAAAGTGATAATCTGGTATCTCTTCATGATCAAATTCGCGATTGTGATAGCATCTTGTCTCAGATGGAAACTCTTCTTAGTGGATTTCAGGTGCGATAGTCTTTCATGAATACTTAAATTCAATATTTTTTTTGTTTCACGATTGGAGATTTTATAGCTCTTGGATTTAAGGATGATTGCTAAACTTTAATTTTTCTTCTATTTATTTTTTGTCTCCCCCATTTGTTTGTTTTTGCTGGCATGAATTTCTCCCTTTCCTTCTTGTTTCTGACTTTCTTCGTGTGTTAGATGTGTTTCTAATGAATGCTCTAGCAGCTCTACCATATGAACTTAGCTCGAGTCCTAATCCTAGCCTGTTAGAGAATCAAACAAGTCGAAAGTAATAGTTTACCATCGGGAAATAAACATAGTGATGAAAGCCGCCTGTAGTAGATTAGATTAAACTGACTTAGAGATTAGATTTCATTACATTATATCTATTTTTAAAGTTGTATTGATTTTAAGTTTATCCTTTGGATAATCAATTGATGCCTATCTCTGTTACTATCATATTGTTCCTCTATAAAAGGAGAACTTCACGTTAGATGTAACGAGCAATGTGCTACAACTTTCATTTCTAAGAGATCATGGATTTCTCTCGTAACAGGCTCCTAACAATTCCATATAGATAAGATAATTGGTTCCAAGACTTGAACAATTATCAACTTGTTAACTCAGCACATTGTCATGTGAGCTCTGCATAATTTGCAACTACGTTCTAATGCTTTTTCATGGCCATGTGTTAAGAGCGTCATACCATTTATGTTATACATGTGAAGAGGATCATACCATTTATGTTATACATGTGAAGAGTGAATAGGTTTATTTTAGCATGTACTGGAGCTTTTCAGATATGTGGCATGTTTTGGATTTCTTACTTATTTTAAAGATTAATTTGTGCTTATATTTGTTTAAACTTGTATTTCAGTCAATCGGTTATTCTTGATAGCCTTCCTTTGCTGTCTGGGCAGAATGACAGTCGTCTGTAGTCATTAAACTTGTTCTTTTGCTGCTGTTTTTCTTTCCTTTGTTTTTTCTGTTGTTGTTTTTCGTATTACTCTTCTTTACCAAAAAAATATAGCTTTCATATAATAAAAACTCAAATGGGTAAAGGATTCAACATATTTAAAAAGAATAGTTTTGCTGCACAAGTTAGAGTTCATGATTGTGTTGAAGATTTTATGTTCCCTAACTTAATCCATGAAGCTAGTGAAATCATCTGATAAAAATTCTACATTTTCTAGGTCAATGAGTTGATTTATTTCATGTCCTGGTGTTGTGCAAATGAGTTGAAAGTTAAATAATACTTTGAACCTATACTGGACTCATTAGCTGCCTTTGGTGCTCATTTGAAGTTGAGCTGAATACTCATGAACTGCTCAAGCTATTGTAACATGTTAGACTATGCTATTGTAACATGTTAAACTATTTATAAGAATACATCAAAGTATTTGTTTAAGATAGAAGGAACATTTTGCGTGGTTGTAAGCATAATAATTACTTCAATGTTAGTTTGAGCGATCGATTTGTTGTTATTTAATCATCATTTTTTGGTTAAAGTATATCCTTAGGCCTTGTTCTTTTCAATTGATTCGTACTTTACTGAACTGAAATGTACTTACATCAGTGTATATTAATAGGTATGCAGTACTTAATAGTACTGAACTGAACTGAATTAGCTGGTGAATAAGTTGAAAGGAACAGGGCCTTAATCTCGCTCTTTTTTGTTATTGAGTTCCTGTTCTTTAATCATCATTTTCTGGTTTCAATTAACTGTTCAGAAGTTGAATGGCAGGCAGAGATTGGTTCTATAAGTTCAGATATTAAGATTCTCCAAGAAAAGTCTATGGATATGGGTTTGAAACTGAACAATCGCAAGGTATGATGAATGAAATCTTGCATTTCTCTCACTTCCTAAATACATGGTAAATGTGATTTAGGAATCATATGTTATCTGACATGGGTGCAATGTGTCTTCGCTTTACCTTATTTTGGTGGTTAATAGATACTTACAACATGGAAAGGTGTTAGGAGCCCTCAATTTATTATTATTATTATTATTATTATTATTATTATTATTATTATTATTGTTATTGTTAATATTATTAATATTATTAATATAATATATACATCACTTCTCTTCTTTATCCTCATTTCTGACTTGTGATATTTTTAGGAGCTCATTTTGGCTAGAAGTTGAGTTCATGTTATTGCCCACCAGTTTGTAGCCATAGTTGTTAGAGGCGCTAGGCGCACAGAGGCGCAAGAGGGTTAGCCTTGCCCAAAGGCGCGCCCGAAGTCAAGGCGAGCGCCTGAGGTACCTCAGGCTCCAAAAATTTACAAAAAATATTGTTCTTACAAAGTAAAGTTAGATGCAATAACATAACAAAAAAAAACTAAGCGAATTGTTAGAGGTACATATACATGTAAAATTGACATATTACATTAAGAATATATCCAACCTTAAAATGAATTGAATTACGAGTATCTACACTCTATTTCTTTCATTAAAACTCTTAAAATAGATGGAAAATATATTGAAGGAAGTTAAAACCATTAAAAAGAATTGTTGGAGGTATATATATATGTAAATTTTACATGTTGTATTAAGAATATATGTACTTGAGTTGATTTAGCCTTAATAAGAATTGAATTAGGAATATCTAGCCTTATATCATTATTTAAAACTCTTAAAAATGGTTGTAAAAAACAAAATTATGCAAAATTAAACCCCTTAGGATAGAAGTGTCCGTGAGGCGCGCCCAGGCGCTCTGAGGCGCACCTGTGAGGCGCTCAAAGGCGCGCCTGTTGGACACCACCCCGCCTGTGATATGCCGAGGCTCCAAGGGTGGCGCCCTATGTGAGGCGCGCCTTTAACAACTATGTTTGTAGCATTTTGCAATTTGTCTCAAAAGCTGACTATGATGGGTTGGTAATTGCATGATATATATAGGTTTTGGGGACAATATTTTGATAAAGTATCCAACCTTTATAAAATGGATTACTTGGTTAGATTAAGTATAATTGTGTTTGTAAATTGATTAAAAGTAGTCAAATTGAGTGATAAGATTTGATATGTGGCATCCCAACTGTATTGCTAATCAATAGCCAATCTGTACTGGTGCTTTCCTATGATGGGCTTTTGGTGTTTTGCTATGAGGGGGCGGTTGTGTATATTTAGATTGAATAATCTCTCTCCAATTTTTCTCATGTCTTCATGTTTTGATTTCCATTTTTTTCTTCCCTAATGTAAAATATATTTTCCCATGTATGGTTCTCCAGTTAATCCTATGTTTTTTTATGTTGTCCTTGATTAGGTGGCAGAGTCGCAATTGGCAAAATTTGTTGAAGACATTATTGTTCCTCCTCGAATGGTGGACATAATTGTGGATGGAGAGGTATTACTGATTTTTATTTTATTTTATTATTCTGAAAGAAACGTTATTGCTTTATAACTTGATTGTTTATTGATTTTCTCTCAAGAAAACATGGGTGTATGGAGTGGCATGCTTTGTTAGCCCAGGTATCGTATGCCCGCAAATAAAGAGCCTTGAATACTAGAAGAAAAACACCTATACCTAGCAAGAATAAATGAATACCTAAATTTGTTGTCATTTCATTTCTATTTTTCCATACGTAACCAAAAAGAGGAAAAGATTCTTCAAGAGGGATAAGGAGTTTCAAAGTTGCACGCTTCTATTTCAGAATAAGCACTAGAGAATTATAGCTCTATTCAAATTTTCAAACTGGCTATGATTAATTTGTTGAGGCACCAATAAATGGGGATACGATCGATTACTTTGATCATCTGTTTTCTTATGGATTATGAATATTTGTAGTCTTGTTTTTATTACATTTTATAACTGATGTCATGCATAGTAGTCAAAGACTTCGGGTGCAAAAAACGTGTGTGCCTAGACAAAAAAGCAGTGTATAAAGTTTCAAATAAATAGTATAGGTAATTAGGTATAGAAAATTCATAAAACATATCTGCTGAAAACTAATAAAAATTAAATATAAAAGAAATCAATAGTATTCAAATATTCAATGTGGTAAAGTTTAAAATTATTTAATCTTATATTGTATTTACTAGAAAAATATAAATATAAATTTAGTTTTTATAATATAAAGGTAAATTAAATATTTTATAAGAGATGAGGAAGAAAAGAAAAGGACCGAAAAAGATTGCAAGAAGGCAAAAAGAGCCAAAACTAAAACCTAAATGAATAATATTGAAATTGAGAGTGAATTAGTCATCTAATCAGTTCTTCAGTGTGTTGATGAAAAAGATTCTGATAATGTTCTAAATTCACGAAGGAGTTTGTGGGCCACACATGAATGTTCATGCCATGGCTAAATAATCCTAAGGAAAGGATACTATTGGCTCATGATGGAGCATGATTTTTATCAAGATGTGTGGAAATCTTTAAAGTTTCAGGAGCATTCCAACTTAATTCGTACGCCAGCCTCTGCGCAACACAACTTAACTACTTCCCGACCCTTCTCCATCTGGGGTGTAGCTTGTTATCAATAGGTTCAATCCAACGGAAAGACGACTATTATTCACAAACTGAACTTGACGGACACGTTTGTGGTTGACTGGGGAACACATGGCACACACGAAAATATTGTATTAAAACCCCCTTGTCCATATTCAATAATAATTGAGTTAATTCACTTACAAACAAAGAGAAAAAATGAATCCAAAACAACCCCCACCCCTCTTCCTCTCTCTCTCTCTCTCTCTCCACTTCACTGCTCTGTTTTCTTCTTTATACTACTCTTAACCAAACTGGATACCACAAACTTAATTCCCTTTTCTTCTCATTTGTATGCTGCAATTATGAAGTCCTTGAGGCTGAAAAAATTCCTTGCCTTCAAATGCCTTCGTCCATACTAATTTTGGAAATCGCTGTGAAATAGCCACGAAGCTGATTGGAAATAGAAATAAGGAGGAGAAGCTTGAAACCGGCGAGGGTTGAAAATCAGTGATGGTTAGATATTGCTATGGAACTGGAATAATTGATTGCTTTTTTATTAAATACATATGGCGCATAGTTGGGCATGATGTATCGCCAAAATTAAGTACGGTGCTTTGCTTCCCACCAAGGCATGTGGGTGAGCCTAGGCGTGCTCCTTTAGTGCATTTGATAGCTACAGTGTCATGTATGTATGTTGCTTGTTGGACATTTGTTGGAAATTTTGTTACTATGCTGGTTTTTGGAGGATAATATGCATATATTCTTACCATAAATTTATTCTTTACTTGATTATTTCAATTTGATTCTTCCCTTTGATGTATTTATTTTGCTGGGTATTTACTGAAGCATTGTAATTTGTAAATGTTAGCTTATTTACTTTTCTTTTACAAATCTCATTTGTCGTTGCGTCTTCATTTTCAATTCAATTTTTCATATTGTATATAAGGATAAATTGCTGGTTGAAGGATTGGGGTATTTAAACCCTTTTCATCCTTATCTTTTATATATCTCTTAGCTCATCATTTAAGCTCAAGCTCCTAGAACTATATTCCCTTACTCATTCCAATTGCCTGCTTGAGCAAGACGGGGTATTCCCTGATTAGTGGTTTGTCTAAGTGGATATCTGTTTTCCCCCATTTAATAACGTGGTTACAATTGTAATTTTGTACAGGTTAATGATGAATATTTGAGAACTCTTGAGATTCTCAGTAAGAAGTTGAAGTTCATTGAGGTGGATCCTTTGGTTAGAGACTCAAAAGCTTTGAAAGATGTACAGCCTGAGCTTGAAAAGCTGAGGCAAAAAGCCATTTCAAAGGTAATTTGTTTAACACGAGGCTTGAGCCATGTTGATTATGCATGTTCTTTGTTTTTAACAATTCATTTTGATTTCTTTTCTTCAACAATGCCGTATTTATTCATATTCCCTTGTGCGAATTATGTATGGTGTACACCTCTATATTCTTCTTTCATAGTTTATAAGCATAATAATTAGATAAATATATTCCTTCCACTTTTTAACACTTGGTGAATGCTTTGGATATTGAGAATTTAAGTCTTAACTCGTAGAACTGAATGAGGGGCTGGGGGGAGAAAAAGTTATTTTCTTACTTTAAAATATAAAGTTCATATTGATTCTTCAAGATATGTTTGTTTTATTATCACATAATTTTTTATCTATAGTCCAGTTTAACCATACACATCTAACTTTACACTTGGTTTTTAATTTACTTTAAAGGCAAAATTTTAAACATTAGTTTCCTCTACTATCCCTCATTAAACTTGATATCATTGGTCATTTATAGTTCCAAGTAGAAAAATTGCATTTCCTTATGATTTATATGAATACCATCAAATAGGCACTTATTGAAAAACTAAAACTTTAAATGTAATAAGAGATGGTACTGGACTATGTGTTTGGATGCACAAAATTGAAGACTATCTTTTTGCGACAAATGGAGTATTTTTTTGAATTTTTTAATGTTGTCTGAATAAAAATTACTTCTAAAAGAAAGGCCAGGGGCTGAAATCACAACCAACTGGGGAATCGTGCTAAAGTTGTATAAAAATATGTAAAACATTTGGATTTTAATGGTAACTAACCTGTTTCTTATACATAATAGTTTTGTTGTCTGGTTGCTATGAGCTGTAAGCTGTACATAAAATCAATATCTTCATTGTTGTTTTACATAATCAATTCAAAACCTTAAGAAAATGTGACTTTTAGAAGTATGTTTTTATTTTAATCTCGGTGTGCACCAGAGAGATTATGAGTTTGTTCTCAACTCATCTCATAATTAGCTTTTCTATGTTTCTTTTTCTCACTGCTAAACAGCTGAGCATCCACTTAATTGCGAGCAGTTCTATATCATTCTCATGAGATTTGCAGATACTCTTAAACTTTTAAGTTTTGCTTGTGAAAACTCCCAAATTTGATGTTTTTAATATTTACATGCGTCTGGTCAGTGGTCACTTAAGTGGTAGTTTGGTACTCCTAATATCCATTCACAGGTATTTGATTTCATTGTCCAAAAGCTATATGCATTGAGGAAGCCCAAAACAAATATTCAGATTCTTCAACAGAGCATTCTCTTAAAATACAAGTGAGTTTATCTCAACAACTTAATAGTGTGTATTTGGCCCATCAATATTGCCTTCCATCAATATTGTTTTCTTCTGAATGTTTATAACTGCATAGTGTTATAGGTTCATTTGCTATTGCATTAATTGGTTTCCTCTTAGATAGTTGGTAAATATAATGTGGTAACTGATTATTATATAAATTAGTTAGAAGGTTCCTTGATCTAAAGATAATTATCTGCTGCAGGCATTCACTGAGCATGTTTGTTATCTTGCTTAGTTTTGGGAGTGGAGTTGTGAACCATAAATTGTTAATAATAATATATGCATTTTGCCTCTTAACTTTCAGCTATCTGTACCAGCTAAATATCAAAATAAATTTGTAATATTGAGAGAAGCAATTTATGAAATTAATATTGGGCTTGGGATGGGGTTGCATTGAAGAGGACGCCTACCATATGAAATGTATTGAAGGTGATAAAATTCCATGTCACCTTATTTCAAACAAAAGTGCCATCTTATTTCAGAAGCAATACTCCTCTAACATAGTCTTTTTAGATGAGAACGATAGTGTTTGAAAGAAAATCACAAATATGAAGAAATGGGAAAACTGAAGAGTAAATTGAATCTTATAATAATGATAATGAAGATTGTCTTCGACTTTGGTGATTAGTAAATATTATGGTTTCTTTGATGATGTTATTATTGTCTATTTGATTATTGTCTTGACTTTGGTGATTTTATCTACATTTAAATGTATATTTGAATTTAGACAATATTGATGCTAAGTTTATTCATATTATGTTAATATTATTCATAGTCGTTGTCATATAGGTTTATCTTTTTATTGCCATTTTTCAATTTTATGCTTTACATTATTGAGCTCTCACATTTTTCAATAGTTCTGCTTACTACATGGTTACATGAAACTCCAGGTATGTTATTTCCTTCCTCAAGGAACATGGAAAGGATATATATATCGAAGTTCGTGGAGCTTACATTGACACAATGAACAAGGTAAAGTTTACAAGAAAAAGTATCTATTTGAATAAATTTTGGGCTAAGACTTAGGATTGCTACTAATATCATTACTGATTCCTGTATTCCCCTTATTTGGAAGAAATCATTCTTCAAATAATGGGTTGGGTTATTGTGGGTATCTCCTTTACCAATGTTGGGTGCATGAAAGAAGTTAGAACCATTGGGAACTAGAATATATACATTGATTATTATATGAATAAAATTTTCTGAAGCTTTATCTTATATAACCTGAAATTCACTAAGATAACACCCTATGTTGATATGCATTTTACACCACTAGTTGTAAGCTTGTAACCTTGTCCATACCTGTCCTGCGTGAAAATTGAAGTTCATGGATAGGAAATGAAATGCCATACACCCATCATGTTATTTCTTGTCTTAATTATTGTTTGTCATTAATGAATAATATATGTGCATATGTACCAGAAAACACATTTTTAGCGCCCAAAGTTTGTGGTTCCTATAATAAATGTTAATTTAATATATTATAAGAGAACAAGCCTATAAATTCTGCTATGTTACAGGTTTTAAGTGCACATTTCCGTGCATACATTCAAGCGTTAGAGAAGTTACAGTTAGATATAGCAACTTCTAGTGACTTGATTGGCGTGGAGACTAGAAGCGGTGGTCTTTTCTCAAGAGCAAGGGAACCTCTAAAGAACCGATCTGCTGTTTTTGCACTTGGGGAGAGGATAAATGTTTTGAAGGTTCTTGTTTTTTCTTAATTCATCATGGAATATTACTGTTGAGCAACTATTTATTCTGATTAATGCTTTCACTGAGCTAATGATTAGTTTCTGGTACCATCATTAATAACCACTAACTTGTACTTAATTGAAGCATACAAAGTATATACTTGAATTGGTGGAATTGCACCATTAAAGCCTGCAATAAATTTCTGTGATTTCTGTATATTCATAAAGTTCATGTTAGATATTGTATACGTCCCGTAGTAGATTGGACTCATCAAGTCTGCCAACATTTCATAAGTAATTTAGAGTATGATTCTAGGGATCCTGGTTTTCTGTTTAGTTGACATTTGACTGAGACTATGAAGCATAATGCAATTAATTGTGTCCCCTAGATTGGTGGTTGATCGATTTGATTTAGAGATTTAAACCAGCTAATTGTCTTTTACTATTTTTCTTGTTTGTGTTAAATGGTCAACGGCACATGCAATATACGGTTGCATGGACCATATTTTCTTGCTTTAACGATGTTTTATATCTGGATTAGGATAGTGAAGAGCATTAAAGTTGTGGAAGGATGTAGTTTATTTCAGCAAGGAGTTTGTGTAGTACTGTAGCATTCATACTAATCTAAGAAAAAAAGCTATAAGACCCAGAAGATTTTCATTCATTGTTTACTGACATAAACGGTCTTCACATTACTTGACGTTTGTAATTCGAATTAGTCCTTAAAATATTGTTTTGTGCAAATCTGTTATGTTACGGGAAGAAAAGAAAGATGTTCAAGACGATCTGTCTTTATAATTTGATGCATCGTTCACTTTTTATGGTTTCAGGAAATTGATCAACCAGCACTAATTCCTCACATAGCTGAAGCCAGCTCCCAGAAATATCCTTATGAGGTCCTGTTCCGAAGTTTACACAAGTTGCTAATGGATACTGCTACATCTGAGTATGCTAGTGTCACCCTGGTTATTTTTATTATTTTCCCTTTCTGTATATATGGAAGTATTCTAAGTCCACTTGTATGTGCTTCGACAATTTCCTGTTCTGCAGATATCTGTTTTGCGATGATTTCTTTGCGGAGGAGTCCATATTTCATGAGATTTTTACAGGTAATTAATTGTGAAGGATATTCTTTAAAGTTGGACGAGTATCGGATTTTGTTGGATTTGTGGAATTATTTTATTTTCACCTAAAATGCACTATTATTTCCTTTATTCAAGACTAGAAGTTTTGAATCAGTGAATGGCTATTGGTAGGTGATTATTTCCATTCTCGTAAGTTTATCAATAACATAGCATCAAAAGTGTCATTATGCTTTAATTGTGTGTGTATTAAAGTATTTCAGATATCTTCGTATGCTTTCTCATTAATGAAATATTATTAGGTCCTCTTGCCGTTGTTGATGAACACTTCAATTCAATACTACCAAATTGTTATGATGCCATAGGCCTCATGCTTATGATTCGCATCATACACCAGCACCAGGTGATTTTTCTATAATTGTTTTGATCTCATATCTTAAGGCTTGGATTACTTCAATGTCCATTATCTGATTATTATATGCATAGTTTGGAGACTGTAGTGTCATTGTATTTTGACATCTTAATTTGATTTTGTTTCATTTCAATTTTAATGGGTTATTGACTTATTACTAGAGATGTGGTTGGTGTATATAGGGATAGATAGATTAGTTCCCAATAATAGCAGAAACAATTCATATTTCAGTTCATTCTTTCTATGGTTTGGTTGAAAAAGTTCTACAGATAATTTCCAAAAGCTACCTCTTTCCTTCACTAACTTTCCTCATATGTAACCTTATAAAAGACCTAAACACATCTTTTTATATATATTACAAATCTACCCCTATACTCAAACCACATCTCTAACAGTTATCCTAGTGTAAGATATCTTCTTTAATGGCAATTACGTGAAAAGTTTTTGGTTTTTTTTGGAAGAGTGAGAAATATTATGCTCCAGATTGAAGTATAAAGATATCAAAATAGGTTAGGATGAACCACCCTGGATATGTTATCGATTGGCTATGTTATATTGACGATAATAACATGACATTCGGGATGGTGTCCTGCTGCTAGTCTTATAAGGATTTGCAATTTGGTGAATAGCAACTTATTCTATTAGAGGGAGCAGAGTTGGTTGTATTTTAGGACTCAACTCAAGAAAATTATAGATATGTCATGGTCAAGTGATTGTAATTGCATTTCTTATTTTATGTTATGTATAAGGATACAAAGTTAAATAGAGAAAAAAATTGTACTATGTGAATGATTTTTATTGTGTTGTATGAGAAATTCTCTTAGTTCTATTCATCCAATGGACATCGCGATTAATTGCACACTCTGTGGTTGTAAGAGTATGAATAGGCTGGAGGATCATACCTTTACACGCTTGTACCCTAGTCAGGTTTAAGATTTTTTTATCACCTCTATAATTTAAACCTCTGCATATACATCTGAATTGCGAATTTTTATTTATGATAGAATCCCATGTAACTATGCCAACAGAGTACAAAAATTCATAATTTAATGAAGTAATTTAGTAGATGCTGCTGTGGATCCTTTCACCGACCTATTGATGTCTAAAGACACTTCTCAAACATAGTATATGCAATGGCACTTAAACAGACTGTCTTTTCTGCAATAACATTTTCATTTTTTTGTATTGTCATTATAATCACTTGTTAATGTTTCTTTGTTTTCCAGCTTATAATGTCTCGTCGGCGGATTCCATGCTTGGACTCATATCTTGACAAGGTTTGTTTTGTTCATTGAAAGTTTATGGCAAACTTTATGTGGCTTTGCAGTAATCATTCTTTTATAGTTATTAGTGTCATTTAAGCTAAGATAAAATTACGTACATGTAATGTACGATGTTAATAAAGTTGTAATCCATTATGTTAAGATGTCAAAGGAGCATAGGTATGGATGTTGATATAGTTCCAGATTTCCATATCTAATTACATATGTGGCATTTGACAGATACTTTTTTTTTCCTTGGATAGGTCAATATTTCGCTGTGGCCTCGTTTTAAGATGGTGTTTGACTTGCACCTTAGCAGCTTGAGGAATGCAAATGTTAAGACGTTGTGGGAAGATGATGTTCATCCTCATTATGTTATGAGGCGTTACGCTGAATTCACAGCTTCCCTCATTCACCTCAATGTTGAATATAAAGACGGCCAGGTTCAATCCTTTTCTGACTACAATGTTTTTCTTTTTGTATTTCTCTCTCTCTCTCTCTCTCTCTCTCTAATAGATTACCTGAATTTTGTCACTCATCAATGCATGCAGCTTGATTTGAACTTGGAACGTTTGAGGATGGCTATTGATGACTTGCTCATCAAGCTTGCCAGAACATTCCCGAAGCATAAACTTCAAATTGTATTTCTCATAAACAACTATGATATGACAATTTCAGTACTGAAGGTAAGAATAAATTCTACTCCTTTCACGTTCCAAGGACAATCTTGAAGTTCCTTGATCATTTAAAATGCCTCCTAGTCCTAGCAAAACAATACCACATACTAAGCGCTGTTAACTTGTAAGTTTGTATTGTTGAAAAATTCAGGAAGCTGGTCCAGATGGTGGGAAAATTCAGTCGCACTTTGAGGAACTCCTAAAGAGCAATACAGCATTATTTGTGGTAAGCATATGTTGCAAAATTAGATCAGTATTCTTTGTGCTTAAAAAGGTTGAACTTGTATCTATATTTTTACTATTTTGTATATGAACACAAAATAAAATTGGGGGACATGGGAAGTGGCGAAGAAACTTTTCATCTAATGTTAAACTTTTTTTAGGCTTGGAGAGGCAAAATATTTTAGTGAAGTCATGCTTGAAATGCCTCCTAAGATGATACTTTGATGGTTTTATTTTTCTATTATCCCACTGAAAATAGGGTGCAACAAGAGAAAATAGTAATGAAAAGCTAATTCCACTGTAAAATGTGAAGAGGGCATGAAATTATTTAGACTTTTGAGAGATTCTGGAATTAGTGGTGGGGTTTGCCCAATTGCAGGTTGCCTATTGAAAATATTGAAGTTTGTTCTGCATTTATATATTCGCTCATTTTTCTAACCATACATTGTTTTTTCTTGCAGGAAGAGCTGCTGCTAGAGCATTTTAGTGATCTTATCAAGTTTGTGAAGACCCGAGCCTGTAAGTCTCTTTCAACAAATGGTCATTTTGTGTGTCTGGATAGTGAAACTGAGAAACTGAGATTGATAGTTTTGAATTTCGTTTCCTCGTTTAGGCTGCATGAATAAAGAATTGAGAAGAAATTAATATATGCTACTCAACCAAACTTTGTTATATATTAAATATACAGACTAGACAACATCATTTTCTCCATAAATGCCTTACATTAAGTATATAACTTCTATCACAAGAAAAACAGAATTTTATTATGCGATTTTTATCCCAGATCAAACCATCATACTGTCAGAAGCCTAAATCCCTCCATATTTTCCTTTACTCAATAACTAAATGCATGGTTATCCTCTTGAACTTGACACTTTTTACTGCCGCCCCCAAATCATTGAGAAATAGCACTTTTAAGCCTCCTCAGTGTCACATCTCACCTTTTGATTGGAGAGAGAACAAATGACTTAAGTCAAACAAATCAAAAGGTGACATGTGGCATTGAGAGGTTTGACTTTCAAACCATCCAGTCCAGACACATGATCAAGACTAGTAGATAACCTTTTTTCCCTTTCATCCATATCATGGCCAGCTGAGGATCCAAGTTCGAGCTCCGAGAATCCCATTACAGTGGGTGAAGTGGAGTCAATCGTGAAGGATTTCGGAAGCAGATGGAAAGCAGCAATAGAGCTGATGCATAAAGACGTTATAACCTCTTTCAGCAACTTCTTGTGCGGAATGGAGATTTTGAGGGCTGCATTGACCCAACTCCTGCTGTATTACACCCGGCTCTCAGATTGCATCAAGAGAATCAACGGTGGCTCTGCGCTCAATAAGGATCTTGTTTCGATTTCTTCGATTATGTACGAAATCAAGAAGTACTCCAGGACCTTCTAGCCTTTTTCGGTCTTCTTACACGAACAGATAGTTCGTTGAGTTTTCAGGTCAGTTCATATCAATACTATACATACGAGTACCAGTAATTGTGTCATATCTTTAAATGGTGACTGTTTTCGGCAAGTATATTTCCATTTCGACTATTGTGTACAAGATGAGGAGACTGGACATTTGACTTTTTAATTTTGGGGCGGAACATAATTGTGAGTCTTTAATGTTTTCTTGAGATCGGAGTTAAGAGCAGAAATTTGATGAACGTTACGGAAGAACTTCTAAATTTAGAGGTCAATAATGATGCGCTGAGAGCAGA